>JAMKQA010051944.1:0-11802 GCA_024699735.1 Posidonia australis
AGGTTTCCTATAGTTGCAAAAATGGCAAAAGATTTACTAACGATTCTGGCGTCAACTGTGGCATCGGAATCTGCATTTTCTGCAGGAAAAAGAGTATTAAATGATAAAAGATGTAGATTATCAAAGAAGTCTGTAGAAGCCTCCGTCTTCTTAAAAGATTGGTACGATGCGATTGATCGTTTTCAAGGATTGAGCTTGAAGTCTGAATCAGAAGAAGACGATGATGCGATATCAACTTCAACATGCAGAACAAACTTCCTAAATGAATAATTCTTGATGTAAAAATTGAAAAATAAAAATAAAACAAATGATGTAAATATCTTTTGTATTTTTTATGTAAAAAAATTGTTGTATTTCAAATATTTTTTTATCAATAAAAAAAATGTTTTTTAAATTTTTTTTAGGCCCAATGGATCGGCCCAACCAGGCCCGACCCGTCCGCCCGTAAGCTCGGCCCACATACGGGCCATGGGCCGTGCCGGGCCCATGGCCTGTATGAACAGGCCTGACCCGACCCAGCCCAGACCAGCCTTCGGGTTGGCCCGGCTCGGTCCAGGCTCGGGCGGGCTACTAGTTTCATGGGCCGGCTCGGCCCAGCCCGACCCGAATTCCTACTCTAGGTCTATTAATGTTTTGTCCCTCTATAATATTATTGTCAAATGATATAGAAGCCATATATTTTAGTAGACAATTAATCTAACTCTAGAAAACCTCGCTCTGATACCAATTGTAGGATTGAGTGGCTTCTCTAAAGGGGGTGAATAGAAAATTTTAATTTTAAATATTTACTTTCCCAATTTTAGTTACACGTTAAAAAAAATGAAGTGTTTTAATAAAGTAAACATGCAACTATTACACAATCATATAAATTTGAAGTTAAGACTAATTCATGCACATGAAGGGGATGAGAGAAATTGAATACACATGCAATTTATTGTGGTTCGACCAAAATGCCGGCCTAATCCACTCCTCAAGACCCTCTTGAGATTTTTCCCTTATACTTAAGTAATAAAACACTTACTTGTGTTGGCTATCCTACCAACTCAATTCTTGCTCCTTCTACTTCTCGTAACCGGAGAAGCTAGAGCCTCCTATTGTAGCTTTACAATAGGTGACTTCCCTTTCACAAAGCACTTTCAAATAAAAAGTACAACACCAAGCTTGTGAAGAGAACGTAGGACAAAGATGAGCACAGTAATCAAGGGTTACAAGTATATTGATGTGATGTGTGTCTTATCATGGCTTGTAGGGGTCCTATTTATAGCTAAAGGACCATCAAAAGATGTGTCTAACGACTATGAAATGTGTCATAAACAATTAGTCTCTTGGTATGCCGTTTTATCCTCCGGAATGCCATTTATGTCTTCAAAACTGCAACTCTCAGATAATTCGGTATGTCGGAATTATTTCGATATGCCGAATTCTCCTGATACGGTATACTGTTTTAGTACAGTATGTTGTTTTATCTTCAGCTTTATCTCCACAATCTTTTTTGGAGTTCCATTGCTTGTGTCAATTTTTCCTGCTTCGGTATGCCGATTTTCCTCTGGTATGTCATTTTTGATTCTTCATCTTTGATTCGGAGTACCGTTTCTTGTACTGATTTTTCCTACTTCGGTAAGTCGATTTTCCTCCGATATGCCGTTTTTGATTCTTCATCTTTGATTCGGAGTGTAGATGCTGTACCGTTTCTTCCTGATTCGGTATACCAATTTGGTTCGGTATGCTGTAATGGTTCTTCTTTTATTTTTCAATCAATTTGCTAAGTATATCTTTACATATTTATTTACAATATATTTCATAAGGCTTACATGACTCGAGTAATTACAATTCTTCAACCTTATTTTTCTTTCATGAAAATATACAAAAAATTCATTAATCCAAGTATAATCAACAAAACAAAATATATTTCTAACAAAAATCTCCCACAGCGATGACATCCCCGGAAGGGTTTCTTTAGGTCATTGACGTCAAAGCTCATGCATTGGTCAGAGGAATGGAAATAGACAATTGGGATGCTAGGGTTCCACATCACAGTGATACGTCCACCCAAAGCGTTTGCCAAATTGTGGGCCATTGCAGCACCCGACCAAACCTCAGCAACAAATTTACAGGCAGCATCTTCCGAATGGAGCTTATGCTCCAACAAGCACACAATATCAAAAATACCAGTAAGGACCTTCGCCCTGAGCATAGCGCGGCAGACGGGAGAGTTAGCGCCCCACACGTTCCAACAGAGGAACTTCATTGAGGCGAGGGGCGATCCAAAGGCACGCTCTCGTCCACACCCGAAGTCAAGGCACCACGTCTCCTGCCACGACAAGGAGCCAGTGCATCGTTTGGCGAGTCATCCCCATCGTCATCGTTCCGATCATCCAGAGCAGTGTACCGATTATTGCTTGGTAGAGCGGCACCGGACTTCCTTCCGGTCTTCTGACTGTTCATCTCCCCATCCTTGCCACCGGAGAGGGGTAGCTCCCCATTCTCGCTTTGTCTCTAAGTCCCCAGGTTCCCTCATGCCGGTGAGCCAGTGGGCCTCATCCCAAAAGCAGTGCTATCCTTCTGGCTCCGATGCGCTGCAATAATGTAGTCTTCTGGCTCCCCAGCAGCACGGGAATCAGCCTCCATCCTTCCTTGGGTCCCAGTCTTCTTAACAGCGGCCTGAGAAGTATTCCCTACACCTAAGGCATGCCCCGCCCTACTTCCATTCAATTCCTTGGTAGGCTTAGCAACGCAGACATCCTCCGAATGGACGAAGGTATGGCAGTGATGGGAAGGCTTTGGCTTCCACTCATAAGTCACGTGGTTGTCTTCTCACTCTCTGGTATGCCAATCACGCGTTAGGATGGTCACTGGGAAAGCAAAGTCCAGCCCCACTTCTACGCAGATTCTAGCATACTCCAGTCGAGACGCCTCTAAAGTTGGCTCGTCCATCATAATAGCGCACCCAAGAACACTGCCAAGTTGTCCCAGCATATGGGCGGACCAGTAGTGCAGTGGGAGGAGGGGAAGCCTTATCCAAATGGGAATTGTCCTGAGCTACTCCACCTTGAAGCAGGAGGAAGGCCCCCAGTGTTTAACAATCAGTGGCCGCCCCATTATGAACTAGGAGCCATCATCAAGGACACGTTGGAGGTCTTGTGACGAACTGAACTGGAATAGATAGAAGCCATTACCACGAGGCTGTACATCGACAGAACCAGAGAGGCGCCAGAGCCATCTGAGGTAATGGGAGAGCCCAGCTCCAATGGGGTTTGCGCCAATGATGAAACCGATGAGAACATTCGTCCATCGATCAAAGGCTTCTTGAACTTCCGAAGAATCAAACTCCACACCCTGAAGGCCATCCACCAAGTTCGGCTGGAAGTAGTCAAGAGCTTGAGCATCTTTGTCCGTCGACACAATTGCCTTGCCCCAAACTTTGTCCGCCCACGAAGAAGGTTTTTGGGCAACGGTCAGACACTGGGAGACTGATCACAAAGCCTTCCGTCATCTGGAAGCATGCTTGGAAGCACATCGACCCTAACCCGGTAGACCACCACGAGTAGCAAACTGGGGGAGTCCTCTGTAGGAGGAACGACCACCAGTGCGGGTAGGCCCATCGTGCAGCCTGTGGCTACGCGGAGATTCCCCGCCACAAGTATGGGAGGATGCTACCTCGTGAGCAGGCTCTTCGGGGATCTCACCGTCTGAAAATGGAGGAAGAAATCGTCTTCAAAGGTGAAACAACTCAGGGCGAGGTCAGCACTAGAGAAACCCAAAGGTTTACAGAGGGCTTTTCCTTTTGCAAGACTAACGTTCAAATCTTGGATGTAATGACGGTCAGTGTTGTTCCCGTTGGAAGTGGGCTCGACAACTGTTATCCCGCAATTCCCGCTTGTTGAAATTTCAAGCACTCCATTGGCCCCGCCTAAATTCAAACGTTGGTCCACGTCAGTTGTACTAGCTTTCTTGCCACCCACGTTGAGATTGTGCCCACGTCTCTTCAAACGTTCAGCAGCAACAGCAGGAATTTGAACAGTCTTAGACAAGGGAGTGTCACCAACCGGGCAATCCTCCACATCAGTAGATCGAGGGCAGGTAACCGTAACGGCTCCACCTCCTCGGGAATCAGAAGTATCCTTCGCTCTGACAACCTCAGAAGCATGGGCAGAGTCCAAAGCGGTCTTGGGAGCAGCAGTTGATGGAGCTTTGACAGCCTTGGGTCCACCAGCAGTCACGCGGTTACTACCAGGCTCTCTGCTCAAAATCGTTTGACTCCTGCCCGCTTGACTGACATCATCAGGTTGAAGAACGGGAACCCTAGTTGAGCGGGAGTTTTTGCCCTTGCCTTTTCCCATGGTGGGCCAAAGGCAGGAAACACGTGGATGCTACAGAGTCAGCAAACGCATGAGCCACATAAGCAAACTCAGGCCAACACGTCAGGAGCAGCAAGACATGTTAGCAGCTAATACCGCCATGTAGCAGAGTGAGCTTGTCAGCAGTGCGTCACTAGCGCCACGATAGACACTAGAGGACCCCCAGCATCGTGCCTACCACGTCAAATCCTCAGGATCCTTAGCCGTGCCAGACAGGAGTGGAGGAAGTAGCACCAGCGAACGACGGTGACGGAGGGTCGAAGACTCAAAACACCTAGACAGACCAATGGACAGCGTAACTAGTGGAGAATGGATCCCCACTTCAGAAGGATTGATCGTAATCCACTAGAGCCAGCCAGGGGTACCCGCGGAGGCCCGAAACCTCCGACGATTCTACAAACCAAGAGCAAAACCGCAAGGAGAAGAAGAGTACTCCTCAACAGCAGCTACCGCCCATTGTTAGTGTAACTAATGCAAGTGGACACATTGACTGGCCTCTAAATTATTAGTTATGATCGAAATTATTTAAAATACTTATATATCAAAAATCAAGTAATTTTGAAATACTTAAGTACCAAATTTAGCATCTACTTATTATAGCTAGAACCATTGAATTTCTATATGAATAGATTTATATATTAGAAGTTTTAAAATGATACAGATTTTGGTGTGTATTTGAACTGGATAATGTAGATTAAGATTTATAGATTACATCTTCGTTTTGAAATTTATAATTTAGAAATCCAGTGATATTTGCTTTAAAATTATTGAATTTGTATATTAATAAATATATATAATAGAAGTTTTTAAATGACATACATTTTGATGTGTAACTAATTTAAACAATGTAGATTAAGATCTATACATTACATTTTGATCTTAAAGTTTATAACACGTGTTTTTGAAATTTGTCTTTAAAATACTTAAATAAGGATAGTCGTTGGTGGATATGTTCCCGAGATATTATTGCATTAGATACAGAATTATCATACTTTTTTCCTACATTAAAAAAACTCTAAAGGGGAAACTATCCTTGTACTAGAGACAGGGAAACTAGAATCATTTGTAGCAACGAGGAGTGGAATGAATTCTGAAAAAATGAAAAACCCTCATTGCTGCCGCACTCGCGCTCTCCTTCATCACGCCACTGCCTTCGACTAGAGTGCCTTCAAGGACAACTCTTGGAGGACAATGAACCTCATGTCGTTCCGATCGGTAGAAAGCACCGTCGATCGGCCAGATCCGGTCCCCCCCCCCCCCCCAACAGTCCTTCCTTCCACACAGGTAAGTGGATTTGGGAAGAAACCCTCTTCCCCTTCGGGGGTAAGGGATGCCTCCATGGTAGATCACCCTCATTTGCGGATGTCAAGCTCCAACCCTCGGCTCCCACGTAGGGCATCGCCCTTTCTGGGGCGATCCTCGATCTTTTTCTTTAAACTTAGTTCTCTGATGACACTGTCTTACAATAGTTCTTTGTATCACTTCCCCTCTGCGAATAACATTGCTATGACTATGGATTGTTTTATGCATATCAAAGAATTATCTTTTAGTTGGTTAAATTCTCTGGTTTGTTGTCATCTGCATTTAGATCTGGCTTTTCTCTTTGTTTACTGGAGAAATCTCCCTTTCTCTGCTTCCTTTTATGATGCTCCAAGCTCCGGATGTATCGCCGTCGTTCCTCCGACGAAGGTTCTGGATCCGGCTCTGCAGTCCAGTGAACTCGATCCTAGTAGGGTATTAGTGGATCGCCCCTCGCCATCCGCTACGTTGCCTAGAGGTTTTTCGTCGGCAGCACCTTGTAATCTATTAGAGATTTTCTCATCTCCTTCTGACCCTATGATTTCCTTCGCTGCGTCGGTAGGAGTTTTTCCTTCAGTGGGAGATCGTCGGAAAACCAAACCCTTCGCCTCCTCAAGGGAGACGATAGGTCAGTGGTCTTCTCGAGATTCTGACACCTCCACTATCTCCTCAGAGTCAGTCTCGAGCTTTGTGTGGGATTTTTCTCTTTTTCAATCGCCGTTTTATAAACGGGATTACATAAATATTCCCCCTAATCATGAACAGGATCAGAACTTATTCGATATTACTTCCCAGCTGTTTCTTAAAAAGGATTACATAAACTTTGACCCTAATTACAATCAGGGTTCTGATTTGGCACGACTTAGCCCTAATCCAGAAACTAGCGTTCCGACGGGATAGTACCAACATATTAATGCTGACGGGGATTTCTCTGACATCGACGATTCGTATCGTCGCCCTGTCCCGTCCAACATTTATGGTCAGGAAGTAACGTGCATAGAAACACTACTTTCTCCTCCTTATTCTCGCCACAGTATTAATGACTTGAGGTTGCCTCTGACATCTACCTCTGCTAGCGAGATATGTTCTGACAAAATCGATTCACCTCCTCCATCTTTTCTTCTTGGATTGCGCTTTGCCGCTTTAGCTTCTCCTTTCCCACCCACTATTGCCTCTGCAAACTTCTGGAACAACGTTGCACACTCTGCCTGGTCGGGAGACTCTGATACGGAAGGGTGGACCGTGGACAGTGGTGAATAGGAGGAGGACCAACTCGCCACTGGTAAGTTTTTGTCGCGCCTCTGGCCGTTGCTTTAGATGTGGGCTTCGTGGTCACTCTCATAAAACTTGCAAATATTCTGGTTTTTGTTTCAAATGCCTATCTCCTTCACACTCGGTGGCGATTTGTAATTTTTTTCAAGCTCAGGAAGCTTCTCCTTCCCCGGATCCTGCCATGACGGGTCTTTCCCCTCATAACCCACTATCATTCCTCCCTCTGAAGCAACATGGGACCTTCTACTCTCTCTTTCCTGCTGCCCTTGTAACTGCACACTCCACACACCTTACCAAAGAACTTCTTGAACACCACATAGCCAGCAACTGGCTTCCTTCCTCTGGGGTGGAAGTCAAGGACTCCTCCTCAGGTAAGTTCCTTTTAAAGTTCCAATCTCCAAAGACCAAAAATGAGATTCTTAGTCTGTATGGCTCTTCTCTTCAATCTCTGTTTGCTTCCTTTATACATTGGACCCGCTACTCCAACGCGGTTCTCACTCTGAGAGAGGAAGGGGTTTGGATCAGATTAGAAGGAATCCCTCATCATCTATGAAATGTAGACGTATTCCATCTCATGGTATCTGAGTTTGCTGACCTGTTAGAAGTCGACCTTTCCATTGACCGAGTCAAACAGCAAGGTTTTGCTAGACTTAGAATTAAGATTCACCAAGGCAAAGACATGCCCGATTCCAGATTCTTTGCTTTTGGCAGAATTGTTTACCCTATTAAGTATAGGCGTAGTTGGGACATTTGCTCTCCTCCTTCCAATCAGCTCCCTACTCCAGCATGGCCCAAACAACCTGCCCAGGCTTCAGCTCCCAGAGGTCTCAATCCCACTAGGAAGCCATTCAAAAACAACAAGGGTTGGAGAGGAGCCAAGAGTGGGAAAGTTCCTAGGACTGGCAAGAATGTCTGGGCCAGATCTTCTTTCTTACCACAACATTACGCTCCATCCGCAAACACTGTTGGCCTCTTACCTACCCCCTCATCTTCTGGAGGCTTTTACAACGCATCTCCCTCCATATCCCTTGAAACTACCAACACCAAGGGGATCGAGTCTCATACACCATCAGACACCTCCAAATTTTTGGAAGCTGAGAGAAAAGCTAGGAAAATTTTAATGGTAAAATTCAAGAAAGTCATGGCGATCTACGATTGTCTGGAGAAGAATGACCTAGACAATTCCCCTTCTGATATACCCTCCTCCCATCCAGGCACTCCTGTGCATGCCCTAGGTACTATCCAGTTACATTCTCCCACCGGTTCTGAACACAACAATTTTAGATATTCAAGCAATTTTGGTTTTTCTAACTCAGAATCCACTGAGGGCTTAACTATCAATGCCAATGTTGAGACTTTAGAAGAGGATCCCTTGCTTTGGGATTCTTACGAACATTTTCAATCCTTCTGTGATAATATTGGCATCTCTCTTAGTTCAATTGCACTTGTTAAACACTTTTTTAATCAAGTTAGGAAGGACCAGGATAAAATAGCCATCTCTTTGGATGACAATTATAGTTCCAATGAGAGGATTATTTCTTCTCGTTTATCTCCCAATTCTTAATGATTATAACAGCTTGGAACATAAGAGGGTTAGGATCAAGTGCCAAATCAAGAGCAGTGCGTAACTTAATAAGATCCAACAAATGTGATTTAATCATCATTACTGAAACCAAAAAGGAATCCTTTTCTCAAGGCCCCCTTAAATCCCTTGGAGGTAGGAAAATTACCTCTTGGTCACATTTACCTTCTATTGGAGCCTCAGGAGGCATATTGATTGGATGGGACGACAATATTTTTGAAATAAAAGATCAATTGTCTGCCACCTATAGTCTTTCCTTACATCTTAAAAATTATGATGATGGATTTGAATGGTGGCTTACAGGGGTTTATGGACCCTGTGATGTGAATCTTAAGCCTGATTTCTTAGAGGAATTACATACTCTCAGTAATGTGGTTAACAATAACTAGGTTATAGGAGGTGATTTTAATCTTATTAGATATTTCCATGAACACTCCTTCAGGCCTAGGATCACTGGACATATGAAAAATTTTAACGAATTTATTGATAGCAACTATTTGATGGATCTCTCTCCTAATAATTACTCTTATACTTGGTCAAATCTCCAAGTACACCTAACAATGGTCAAACTTGATCGTTTTCTCATCTCCATAAACTGGTCAGAGAAATTCCCAAATGCCTTCTGCTCTGGCAAGGCCAGAGTAGTCTCCGATCATATCCCCATTATTCTAGACACAGTTCTACTAGATTGGGGCCCCTCCCCTTTTAGATTTTATGAATCTTAGCTTCTTATAGATGGATTTGAGCAATTCATCTAGGATTGCTGGCAGAAATCCATAGGTCTTTGCTCCACTTCTTCCCCCTCGGCTGCCTTTACCTATAGATTGAAAAATCTCAAACAAAACATAAAAAACTGGGTTGGCCCAATCAGAGAAGAGAGGAGGTGGAGATTAAGGTTTACTGAAGCACAAATACAATACATTGATGGGTTAGCTGAGAATTCTGTACTCAATGGTGAGATCTGGGAAGAGAAACAGGCACTAAGAACAGAACACTTTTCACTATTAAAGGAGTAGGAGTCCTATTGGAGAGAGAAATCCAGAATTCAATGGTTGAAAGAGGGAGATTTGAACACTGCCTTCTTTCATAATATGGTTAATTGCCATAAGAGGATAAATAACATTACCTCATTGACCATTAATGACACTCAGCTCAATTCCCCTAAGGCAATATGTAAAGAGATTGAGAAACACTTCTTTAAGCAATTCAATAAAAGGTCTTGTGTTATGGTTTCTTTCAATTGGGACAGCTTAGTCCCTCACAAGATCCCCGATCCTTAATCTCTAGAAGTTTCTTTCACTGAAGAGGAAATTAAAGCAAATATTTTCAAATTACCTGGGGACAAAGCCCTAGGCCCTAATGGTTTCCCTTTGGACTTTTTTCATCACTTCTGGGACCTTCTGAAATCTGACGTTTTGAATATCTTTCAACACTTACACTCAACTGGTGACCCTGAGACTCTTGCACCTTTCAATCAAACGTTTATTGTTTTAATTCGCAAAAAGAAAGGTGCTAGTCTTGTTAAAGATTTCAGGCCAATTAGTTTAGTAAACAACATCTATAAGATCATTACCAAAACATTGGTTACAAGACTCTCCACTGTTCTCAATATGGTAATCGATTATTCTCAATGTGTTTTTTTGTTTGGTAGATGTAACCATGCCGACGGAGAGATCGCAAAGGTATGCGAAAAGTCGGCAAAATCACGACGGAAATAAAATAAAATAAAATGCAAAACAAGAGCAAGGTTTGTCACAGGAGCAAGTTCTGTAACCATGTCGGCGGAGAGATCGCAAAGACAATGCGAAAAGTCGACAAAGCTACGGCAGAAAAACAAAACAAAATACAAAATGCAGGAGTCGCCACCTAGTCTATTATGGAAGACGAGGAAAACCAAGAAACATAAAAATCATGCAAAACAATAAAAAAGAAAAGTCTTCAAAAACCAGAAATCTGGGTAAGTATCCCTGTTACGTACGAGGAAGGTGTTAGGCACCCTCGTACGCCCGATAAAATCGGTCTTCTATGATTTCTCCAATGCTTATGAAATGTTGGCTTTTCAGCCTTTTATATACGCCCGAGGGCTATATGCCATGCTATGCTTAGTGCCTTATGCTAGTAGGTGCATGATGTGTAAGGGGTGTGTCTTAATACTCAGAAATATCACTCTTTATTCCGGGTCAAGTGTATAATGCAAGGATATTGCATAAACAATCATAGTTGTATCATTAGGAGTGATTTTATCGTCATTGCTTACTATATGCAAATGCAGTTAAAACGCATAAAAACAGTTAAAAACAAATCTGTACCTCCCTAGTAAATCAGAGAAGTAAATCAGAGGAAAATCCAGGGGAAAGCAAGTCGAGAAAGCATGATAAAGATGTGTAAAAACATGCTGTATGCTAAAACAGAGCAGTGTGCTAGTTTAGTGCGCCAGACTGGTGCGCCACCTATGTGCGCTTAGGTGGTCCAGAGAAATGCTGAGTTAAAACAGAGAAGATATGCATTGCTAAATCTCATGGAGATGCATTTTGGAAAACCAATGCATTCCAGAAAGCCAAATCACACAAAATGCATTCTGGAAAGCTAGGTAAAAGAACTGCAATGGTTTAAAAGCGTGAATCAAATGCAAATACTTGTGAGTCTTGTGCTCAAGGGCTAGCAGCCTCACACAAGGTCACACTTATACAGCTAAATGAGAAAAAAACAAGATCAGCCATGCCTCTGGATCATGGGCTGAAGCACAGGCTCTCCATGTTGGAGTAAAGTGCAAAACAGTCTACTAGAGTCCCTCATGCACTGAACATTGCAGACTGAGAAAACAGAGGGAAAATCGATTGGGTAAGACTGAAAACAAGCATGCACGAACATGGCACATCAGGGAATCAACATAAAAGAAATCGCTCTGAAAGTCATATAGAGAACCGTGCAAATATGCATGCAAAATGTCCTCTGACCAGTCTGTGCAGCAAATGCATGCGCCAGACTGGTGCTCTGGTTAGGTGCGCCAATCTGGTGCGCCTGAAAGGTGCGCCAGATTGGTGCGCCCTAGGCTGTTCTGGTTCAGATAGCTGCTGATCCAGAACCCAACCCAGAACTGCCAGTGGACAATGTGATTTATGCTAACAGACTGATGCAGATGCTACGATTAAGTACTGAAAACATGATGTGAATGCATAGGATCAAGAATCATCATGTAAATCATGCATTAAAAATAAAACAAGTTGATGGGTTCATGTATGAATGAAAGCATGCAAAATACAAAGCATGGATATGTGCTGGATAAGATGC
>JAMKQA010051945.1:0-14521 GCA_024699735.1 Posidonia australis
TTACTCCTACCTTTTAGCTTGGAGAGGAGTAGAAGCACGCACTTAGTAAGCCTATATGATCAAAGGGACTAGCCACCCCTTCAGCACAATAGAAATAGCAGCCACCCTCCTCAGCATAAGTGTTTATTACCTTCAAGCAGGAGTAAGGTCAGTTAACATGCCTATGAGGGAGAAAAGAAAAGTGAATCCTCAAAAGAGTAGATATAGGATCCCAAGACTTTGGCATGAGGCCCATAAATCTGCAGGAGAGCCACAAACAAACCTGAGTGCCTAGGTTAGTGTCATGTGAGTCGAGGACAGTATCACCTCTTATAGCAGGCAAAACAGGCTTCCTTGGTGCTGAGGGCATCAATATATCATTTCTTTGCATTTTATTCGCATTTCGACCAAGGGGATGTCAACTGACTTATGAGTCGTGTAATCATTTAGCTAAGATGCATTTTTAAGCAACATTGCAAGGCATCTTATCCACATCTCGACCAGGGGCATGTCAGCTGCCTTATGAGTCATTTAAGCATTTTGTCTAGGACACATTTTTTAGTCAAAGCATAATTGTATTCACTTTGCAAGGCATTTTGTTCATATTTCGACCAGGGGCATGTCAACTGCCTTGTGAGTCATGGTTTGAACAAGCAAGCATTCATAGTCACTTCTTTAAAGTGGAGGGATTTGAAATCAGAGACATGTCAATTGAGCTTGATTAGCAGATATAGACTTGCAAGAATCAGTAAGCAATGCAAAGCAACATCAATTTTATTATGCCCTATCATGAATACAAATATCGCTCATCAGTTCGGGGCCTCTTTGAACTGCTAGCCTCCATGAAATTGGTGCCACTAGGCGGAATCTCGCTCAAAGGCCACGTCTCTCTTATCTCCACCTCGTACCCAGCTGTGCAGCCTGAGCCTTTGACGATGGCAAGACTGGAGGACTTGATGCCAGCACTCATTTGTCGGGCCAACTCAGTAGTGGAAGCATTTGAGCCCACAACATGCTTTTTCAGTCCATCTGGGCAGGGGCTTTGCTCTATGGAGTCCTGGCAGAAGCCAAACTGGCGAAGGACCCGGACAGGATGATACTCTACACCTCCAGAGAATCCACGGAGGACCACTAGTCGCATGTCCATGGTGTTAAAGAAGGCAGTGAAATTCTGTGATGCAGAAGATATGATGCACCATGTCACAGAATCTGCATCGAGGTTCCGCAGCTTGTCACATAGCTCTTGCACCCCTGAGAGTGAACTCGAGTGATGGGTGCGGCTATAAGCAAGAAACACTAAGTTCTAGAGCACATGGACTGCATCCTAAGCAAGAAACTCATGACTTTAAAGGTATTTCCCCTCCCTAAGAGTCGGATAAGTGCTTAGGTTTCTTGGTTACACGACACAATGCCCAAAACACTAAGTTCTAGAGCCAGAGTGTAAGATGCCTACTAGCTCATGTCTCTCAGGAGCACAACGAAATCAGTGTCAAACACTCGTATGGTGCTATTGATTATCTCATTTAGTACACTGCACCCATGACTAAGCTAATATTTAAACTTCGGGATAAATCATGATCCCTACTATCCACTCTAAACCATTAAAGGGAGAGACTTAATATTTCTAAGTCATATAGTCTTTTATATTAATGACACTCTAAGTGGAACCTTGCTAATTCATTTTAGGCAAACCCTACAATAATTCTAATGATTATCCTAATCATTTATGTTAATATAATTATTCCCTGAAGATTACTAAGGCAAAGGGATCTAGGCTTGATTCGGTAGACCATTTTCAAACAGTCGACTAGACTAGGGACCCTAATTCGATATACCAAAAATTGGGTTCATATCATACTGAAGCCCATGATTGGTATACCGAACCAGTTCGATATGTCGAATTAGGTGATAGTAGGGCACTCGGTAATGGGACCTAAAACCCAAACCCTACAAATACCACATCAAACCACGCATACAATATATCAAAATGGAGATCACGAGATGATCTTCCATTGTGGACATGAAACACAACAATCCATTATCCAGATCACAAGAAATCACCAAAAGAACACATAAGAGCACTATTCACCCCAAACCATAAATATTCCATAAATGCATAATAAATCTTCTAAAAATCACTACAATCATTCACACACTATCATGAACCTAGGAATCGAATTTGGAAATAAAAGAAGGCTTACATGGTGTGTACTTGTCACTAGCAACGACGATGATGTGGTAGCAGCCAGTGACACGCTGCCTCCTCCTCCACGGCCACTACTCTGAACCTCCTTCTCCTTGGAATGGCGATGGCGGTGTAGTGGCGGCAATGGCGATCTCTCCCCTCTCTTGGCCATCTCTCTCTTCCTCTCTCTCTCTCTCACACCCTCTCTCATCTCATCTCTCTTCTTTCCCACTTGTCTCCCCATTCGCTCTGGAAAGGACAAGGGTGTGATGGAGAAGGAGAAGGAGGGGAAATGGAGGGTGGGACTTGATGAGGAAAAGAAGAGGAAGAAGGAAGCCGTAAGCACGAAACCAAACCACACGACTGCTCTCATTCATGTAGCTTGTGTAGATAGAGATCAGCTACCAGAGCACGCCAATGAAACTCCACGGCCCAGAACAAACCCTCAAAACTTCCACAAGGGTCAACATAGCACTACAACCACAAAACACTAAAGAGGCTAGAGATTCACTAACTTAGGCATAGAACACTATTGAAGCTACATTCCACACAAAATGCAAGGGACTCAGTTTCTAACGACCATGAACTCCAATAAAACATTAGGCCATAACACCATTTTTGAATCTTGGTCATTACAACCTAACAGATCAGTGACCTCAAGGACTCAACTTTCCTTGAGTTCAAACACCACCTAATCCTTGGGTGAAGTCTCTTTTGGGCACAAAATCTCTACCCAAATGTTCCAAAATAGTGTTTTCCAGTGTCACGAAGCATCCAAAGCATCTTTGGAGACATGCAAAATATAGGGTTGACTAGGCACAACCAGTTCCCATTGGCATCCGCTACACCACTCTGATGTACAACCTGGTCAATAACCACCAAACTCCACATCATGTGCTTAGTAGCATCTTTCATCTCTATAGGAATGCCTCCTCTAATCCATGTTACAAGAGAACCTAGTCACTGAGCATGACAAAGCTTTTCACGGATCTAGAATGCACTAATAGATCAGGGAACCCAAGTGCTATCTGTCACTAAGAATTGCTTCCCAAATCGACACTCCACCATATCCAAAGCACAACCACCACTGTGGCCAACACAAATCATGTGGGTGGATAGGTCCTCTTGTGATTCCTTGACTAACAAGAACCATAAATTACCATGTTGCCTTACTGCAACAAGAACCTATCCCAACCCAAGGGAAGAATTGATGGACCCATCGAGTCCCACTACTATGCCAGCCTTACTGGTCTAGACGTGAGACAACTAAAACACACTTAGTGTAACATCTGTAAAATTCATTCTGTAATTATTTACATTTTATGAATTTATTCCTGGACGGGAGTTACTGTTCCGAGGCCCATTGTGTTGTTTTGTGCTTTTGGGCTTGGGCCTCGTGGGCTAGCTTCTATGGTGTGACCCTGTGCCTGGCTGGCACTGTGCATTGTGGCACTGTGCTTGTGGGCCCAGGTGTGGGTCCGTGTGCGGCCTGCGTTTGTGGGCCGTTGGGTGTGGTTGGTGGTTGAGCGGTTGGTGCACGAAGCCGTTGGTGCGTGCCATGGAGCTGGCGGTTGGTCTGTGTGCGGCGAGGCTGGTGGGTGGCCAAGGACTAGTTGGTGTGCGCATGCCGGAGATTGGTGGGCAGGTGCACGGTGACCTCTTCCCCCATGTATATAACATGTGCTTGGGGCGAGTCCTCTCCAACGCAGCAGAGCCCCAGCCTTCTTCTCTTCCCTTACTTTCCTCCTCTATTTTCCCCCTCCACTCCTTCATCATCTTCCTCTTCACTCCTCCTCCTACTGTGGGTGGGTGCAGGAGACAAAGGGAGCCCATGAGTGGGAGATGGGAGGCAGTGGCTTGTGGCGGCTCGTGGTGGCCTAGGAAGCTCTAGAACAATGTCCCTGAGGTTGTAGAGCTCGAGTGGAGTGCTCTCGTGGTCGTGGTTGCGTCGGAGTTCGAGGGAGTCGGCAGGAGATCATCGGAGGTCGTTCCAGGTATGTATCCCCATTTTAATGTGTAGAAATCATGTAAAATGGTCGAAATGCCTAGGATGCATGTAATCTAAGCTAAATTTATTGTTTTAGATTTTTTGAGAATTTATTGTGGCATTTATGGATATTTATGGCGATTGGTGTGTTTTGGGTCATTTTGACCCTTCTGCCTTGCGATTTTGTATCTTGATGCATGGTGAATAGATTTTAATTTTGTTTTTTGGAATTTGGAGTAGACTCAAGGGTTTACCATATATGTTTTATTTGTGTTTTTTTGGTGGTGGTTTTGGGGGTCCAATCGAACCTCCCACCCCAGGCGATTTCCAGGTGCTCTGATGCTGGTTGGCTGAATTCTGACAAAATACTAGGGGCGCGGGCCGATTGCCCGAGCCACATGCCTAGGATCGGCAGTGGTTCTGGCCCCTAGTCCAGGCTTTGTTGGCATTTAGAAGAAAGTGCCAGGGGCACGGGCCAAATGTGCGCTCCACATGCATGGGTTTGCCAGGCATTTTCTTTGGTTTTTCATGGATTTTTGGGAAATGTAGTTTAATGCAGTGGTTTTCCGGATTGGTTTGTATTTTCCCAGTTAGATGGGATTGTGGGTCATCAGTGGTGGTTTCGTGGGACACCTGATGTGTCGTTTTGCTGAAGTTTTGGAAGAATTTTCAAAGAATAGAAAATAGTTTTGGAAAATGGATTTCAAAGAAATAATTGGCCTTTTTTGGAAAATGTTTTCCCGATTTTCTATGTGTGGGCCGAGACAGTGTGGGACTGTGTCTTTGGGACCAGGGAATGTGACGACATTCTTCAGTGGTCGGGTGTGACTCGCTAGTTGACGTTGAGGGCCGAGATACCTAAGGCTAAGGGGTGTCGGGTCTTGGAGGTATGAGGCTCCTTGACTGTTGTCTTAAGACTAGGGTTATGGTCTACGGGTTGAGGTGTGTTGTGGCATGACAGGGAGGTATGATACTCCTACTATCGCCTTGAGCATTGAGGCTCGGGTGTCGTCAGGTGTGGAGGTATGACATCCCTCCTGGGCATCGTGTGTGGAGGATGCCGTGAGGAGGCGTACCCTATGGTGGCCAGAGCTGGTGGGACACGTGCCACGTAGATGGTAGCGTCCTGAGAGACAGGACAACCATCCTAGGGAGGGGTTGGCTTTGTGAGGGTTCTCCTGGTGGAGAGAATCATAGGATGTCGATTTCTCCTGCACAGGATGGCTTCACCATGGCAGTGTAGAACGTCGTGGTCGCTTCTCGGTGGACTGCTTGTGGCGATAGTTAGGTTGCCTGGCGCCGGACTTCCTGACTCATTATGTATGGTTTTGGCCATTAAGGGCCTTTACTTGTGGGCTAGTAGAGCCTTGGTTGTGGTTTTGGTCGGTGTTGGCCTAGTTTATGAGGTTTTGAGAAAATGGTTTGCGAAATGAATTTAAAAGGAAAATTGATTATAGTTTTGTTTTCCACGGTTTATTGGAGTGTGTACTGGGTGACTTTTGTCACTCATACATTTTTCCTAGTATTTTTGGTTTGCAACTGCAGACATGTGGTTGGTTTAGCATAGTGCATATAAATTGGAGTCTCCTAGCCGCACACACAGATTCCTGGTAGTTAGATACTTACTGTTTGGCTTTAATTTTCTCTTAATTTGATTTGTTTTAAATTATTGTGGAAAATGTGGGGCGTTACACTTAGACCACTTATTAAGTGTGAAGCTTACGTCAAAGCTCTTGCAATCCAGAGTCCAAGCCAATGGATTTCAAATTTGATTTACTTAACATTTTGAGTTTAAATTGAATTTGGAATTTATTTAAAATCTTGCTATTACGAAGACGATTTTAAATTACGGATTTGGTCATTATTGATTAATAGACTCATATGAAGTTATTTTGGGATCTTTATTTTAGAATTTTTTTCCTTTTTAGTGTCTTGACGCCAGTACATCCGATGACTAGTTGATGTGGCAGATTTCATTACCATCTATCTATAGATTCATCGTGTGCGGCAGAAATGGAATCCATGACCTTATCGCTTGTATGTGTGGCAATGTAATGATTCTATTATTAGCCATATCGACGATAAGATCTAAAAAGATTTTTTTGCCTTTTTAAACGAGTTTGATCCAAGCCCTTGATCCACCACTTGTCCTTGGTGAGATTTGGTGCCCCTATACTCTATAAATAGACCCCTTAGCTCAAGAGCTTGAGGAGAGGCATATTAAAAATCCCTAAGGAGCTAGAAGAAAACCTAAGATCTTGAAAGAGAGATCCTGAGAGAGAGAGAGAGAGCCTTTAGCCCCTCCTCCACTCTGTCCAAGTCCCCATGGGAGAAGCTTAAATCCCAGAGATCATTTCAACTTGAAGCCATAGCATACCTTCGGAGCTCCGTCCATCGGCCTCCATTTCCTCTATCCACTCCAAAATGTACGAGGGTGAAGGGAGTATTCTTTCCCAATTTTCATTCTTTTTGCATAATCATTGCATCCTAAATAATTCCATAGCATATGCATGTGGGGACAACCCCCAGGTTAGTATTAGTTTACTTATTCATATTATGTATTGTTATTTTTCTGATTTCATTTACTACGCCTAGAATTAATCTGGATTTTTGTTGTTGTTGTTTATTTTGAAGGGAAGGAAGAGCACAAAGCATGAGGAAGCCATTGGCAGCATCCTGTCATTGTCCCAGTGAACTAAGAATCCACGTCAACCACAACTCACATAAGGCATCTTGTCAGCCTGTAAAATCAAAGGACAAGTGGCGATTACAAAAGAGTCATCAATGTGAGTGGACACGACGATGACTCTATATCAACCCCCAAAAATCTATCCACAGATCTGGTAATCACGGTGTGACCAATTTGAGCCAACCCCTGTGCAATGTAAGTTGTTCCCTCTCTACTTTTCTTATTTATTTTCAATTATTCCTACACTTAGGTGTAGTTTTCAGGTTTGGATGTGATGCGCTATGGGTTTCATGACAACTATACATGTTTATCGTTTTTTTTCCTAGCTACTAAGTAGTCTATACCTCTAGTCGCCTCTTTGTTTGGCATCGAGTCTCGTCACTTGACTCGCACCATTAGGGTGGGAACTAATTGTATTACAATAAAGTTAAAGTTCCATGAGAACCTCTCCCTAGTTTTGAACAACCAAGTCGAGTGAACTGGGCTAGCGCAAGTCATTCTCCCATGCTCTGCGTTTAGTTGTGATTACTAGATTGAGATTGTAAGGTGTCCTAGGGGCATATTTCTAACTCTATCTCTCTCCTTCAGTCAATAATATGCTCTAGTAGGTACTTGATGCTTTATTGTTCTTTGTTTATTTATTGTTTCATGGTTTGTTCAGAAATGATCTTAAGGACAAAATCTTGGGTTGTGGGCCTTCTTTAGATAGACAACCCTATAGTCTCGGCCATCCTTTGTAGACATCCCAAAGGTCTAACGGTGGTACCTGAAAAAGAAACAAACCCATTGAGTGTAACCATAGAAACCCTAAAGCACGCCATACCTCCATTACTCTAGGAACTTGAAAGTTGAGAGAATGCTGGTTAATCAATCAATCAATTAACTAACTTAACAAGTAAAATTTGCATTTTGGTTTATAACCTGTCTCTTTAATTAGCTTAGTTTGACTGTCTAGTCTGTTCAGGATAGACCTCGTGTAACGCCCCGTCCCTAGGCACGCTACCAAGATCACAGTATCATAAGCAAAATTACACTAATTACAACAATGATTAAATAACTGTAACTAAGGCTCACCTCTAGGAAACAATGTACGGCTAGAAGCTCCTACTCCAGCATCGAAACTCGATTGCACCCAACCTACACCTGAAAACCAACCAAAGCACGCGTGAGTGACATCTAAGTCACCCAGTACGTGCTCCAAACACACAAACAACAGAATTTGGCAAAAGCACTAATATACAACTTTTAATTTATAAAACTTTATTTTCTTTTAAAAACCAATTTTAAAACATCATTCCTTTTTTCCTTTGAAATCACATGGGAATCTATTCCCAAGACTATGTGTTTCTCAAAACTCACTTTTTCATTTCTTTTTAAAAACATTTGGAATATGTTTCTAAAATCATAGACTTTTCCCAAAACTCATCTTTATTTCCAATGCTTGGGATTTCTTCCCAAAACCCAAACCATTTTTCAAAACTCATATCTCGAGAAAGCCACTTCCTCGACCAGGTCCAGCCCAATACACAATGCTTCACAGGACTCAAAACCAAAACCACAAATACTTGCTGGTAACTGGTTAAAACACAATTCTTATTGAATTTTAGGATTTTAGGACCATTCATAAGTCTAATCCAAGCCAAATCACATTTCTTTCCATTCGCAAAGCCACATACTTTCTTATACATTTCCACTTTTCTTTATTGATGTTACCTTGATCAGGGGTAACTAGGTACACAAGCAGTATGTGAGGACACCATTTCCCCTACCTTGTTGCACAGCAGCAGTGACGTTCCCTATGCAAGAGGACATCGCCCCAGCCAACCGGCCTCAAATTCTTTTCATATGCATGCACAGGGATACGTCTTTATCTGACATCCCATCGGTGACCTGAACAACTAGGTTCAATAACCTAGGCTCAGCCTACACCGTCACAAACATTGGTGACCACAGTCGTGTCTAACAATTGATGTTTTACAACTTGTCGAGACCATCCACTCGTGGTCCCACACTAGCAATCACGATCGTATCTAACAAGTGGTTTCTTTGATGTGTCCTTCTCTAACCACATTGTCGACACCAACCCCCGTGATTCCATAATACATTATTAGTGTTCAAAACTCTTGAATTTTCCTTTCAAAACCATTTCCATTTCATTATTTTCATTGTAGGGATCCATCCATGCAACACATGACCCTCTACTGGGGTCCTAACTCAAATTATGGAAAAACCATACTTTAAAATCATAAATTGGGTCTCATGCCCAAAACCACACATTTAATCACTTTTATTCATTCTTGGGGTTTCAAACCCAAAACCATTCCCTAATTTACTTATTCAGGTTCCATATTCCTTCATGACACTTACATGGGGAAAACACTATTAACACGTGCTCATCATCCCTTTTAAAACCATTTATTTCCGTCATTTATGCCCATTTATTCATATAGGCTAGGGGATAAATACAGCAGATGCCAGCTCTTCCTCTGACACAACCCCAGCGACCCAAGCGGTGGTGCACATGGCGCAGCTCTTCCTCCTCTCTCTCTAGCTCCTCAGTTCGTCTTCTCTCCTTTTCCTCCTCCTCCGCTTGGTTCCCTCTTCTTCCATTGGCCTCCTTCCCTACTTATCCGCTCCTCCTTTCGTGTCGTGCCGGCTCCCAACACGTCGGAGGGGACGGGGAGACACTGGCTATCGTCTCTATTGGCACGGGTTTGGGGGAAGAAGAAGAAGGTGACGAAGATGGGGAGAGCTCATGATGGAAAAAGAGAAAAAGAAAGGAATAAAAGAGAAAAGACCAGCACACAAATCGAGGTAATTGTGCATCCTCCAATTGGACTCCACATTGGTCCCAAATCACAAATAGGTGCATAGAAAGCTAACTAAACCCTCATACTCACAAGAAACAACAGATTATCCATTAATATATAATAATACGATTAATTACATGGTTTACAATTAAAAAATGAATAATCAGGCCCAGGTGTCACATCCTACCCCCTTAAAAGAATTTTGTCATTGAAATTCAGCTCTAATAATACAAGTAGGGGTACTGTCTCTGGATGTCCACCTCACACCCCCAGGTAGCCTCTTTTATACCATGGTGTTGCCACTTAACAAACACTTATGGAATTATTTTATTCCTGAGGACATGCTCTTTTCTGTCAAGTATCTGAACTACATTTTCCAACATAGTTAGGTCCTCCTATAGCTCCTCTAGTTGCACAGGTATCATCTAGGACGCATCGGCCAAACACTTCCTCAACATAGATACATGAAAGGTGTTGTGTACACTAGTCAACTCTAGAGGCAGATCTAGTCTGTAAGCCACCTCACCAACCCTCTTTGTAATCTGGTACAATGTAATGTATCTTGGGCTCAATTTGCCTCTCTTTCTGAACTACATCACACCATTGGTTGGTGATACCTTCAGGAATATGAAGTCTCCTACCTCGAATTCCAGAGGTCTCCACCTCCTATCTGCATGGCTCATCTGCTGACTCTGGGTAGACAACAACCTCTTTCTGATTAGATCCACCTTGCCCTTGTACTGTTGTACGATCTCAGGCCCAACTAACTATCTCTCACCCACCTAACGCCAGCATGTGGGTGTCTTATAGGGTTTGCCATATAATGCCTCATATGGCACCATACCAATATTGGCGTGGTAACTGTTGTTATATGCAAACTCAATCAGAGGTAAGTGATCCTCTCAGCTACCACCAAAGTCCAAGGCGTAGACCCTCAACATGGCCTCTAGTGTCTGGATGGTCCTCTGTGTGTAGCCATTCATCTGGGAGTGAAAGGCAGTACTAAAGTTCAGTACTATGCCAAAAGCCTCGTGTAGAGCTCCCCAGAACCTCGATGTAAACCTCATGTTTCTGTCAGATACAATAGACACTAGGACACCATGCAATCTTACAATTTCAGCCACATACAAATTTGCCAGCTTTGCCAAAGGAAGACTCACCCTCATTGGTAAGAAATGTGTCGATTTTGTAAGGTGATCCACTATCACCCTAACTGTATCATCGTGGCAAACCCGTCACAAAATCCATTGACACATTTTCCCATTTATACACAGGAATGTCCAGAGGCTGCAAGGTCCCTCTGGGCTTTTGGTGCTCTATGTTCACCATCTAGCAGGTTGCACACCTCGCCACATACTCAACAATCTCCCTCTTCATCTTGAAGCCACAAGAAATTCCTCTTCGTGTCTTTATACATCTTGGTGCTTCCTGGATGAAAAGTATATCTAGAGCGGTGAGCCTCATCTAGCTGACTGTTCTTGATTTCCTTTATTTGAGGCACATATAATCTCAGATCGTACCTCAACTCACCGTCTACCCTGACTAAAAAGTGAGGGGCATTACCAGCTCCTAGCTTCCTCCAGATGTGTTAATTGCTGATCTGTGACAATCGCCTCAATCATTCTTAGGTGAACAGACAAATTGGCCAACGCCACTATGGCAGCTCCTTGAGATTGTCTTTAGGCTTGCACTCCACTAGCCCCTTTAACAAATTCCATTCACGAATCATCAGGGTAGCCATGACATGAGTGAATCTGCTTAGAGCATCTACAACAACATTTGATTTCCTTTGGTGGTATGACAAACTGAAATCATAATCCTTGATATACTCCACCTAGCGCCTCTGCCTTAGGTTCAAATCCTTCTGAGTAAAGATGTACTTTAGACTCTTATGATCAATGTACACCTCAAACTTCATGCCATACAAATAATGCCTCCAAATTTTCAAGGTGAACACAGCAACTGCCATTTCTAAATCATGGGTGGGATAATTCTTCTCATGATCATTCAGTTGGCATGAGGCATACGCCACCACCCTACCATGCTGCATCAACACACACCCCAAACCAGTACCTTAGGCATCACTGTAGACAGTGAAACCGCCACTTCCATAAGGTAAGGTCAAAACTGGGGTTGATATTAGACGAGCCTTCAACTCATTGAAGCTCTCCTCTCACTGCCAATCCCAGGCAAAGTGCACTTCCTTTCTGCTCAATCTGGTCAATGGTGCATGTCGACACCCCATATGCTTGCAGCTAAACCCTAAACCTAAATTCTAAACTGTCCTAAACCCTAGACTTTGCAAACCAACGCCTAGCATAAACCCTAATCAAAAACCCTAAGCCTAGCCTATATCCTAATCCAAAACCCTAAACCCAGCCAAAACCCTAAACCTAACCCTAAGCCATAACCCAAAACCCTAATCCAAAACCTTAACATGCTAACCACTTCCCACTCCATCACAACAACCTATAACAACCTCTAACCACCTAAACAAACCCTAACCACTTCCCACTCCATCATAACAACCTATAATAACTTCTAACTACCTAAACAAACCTTAATCACTTTCCACTCCATCATAACAACCCATAACAACCTATAACAACCTCTAACCACCTAAACAAATCTTAACCACTTCCCACTCCATCATAACAACCTATAACAACTTCTAACCACCTAAACAAACTCTAACCACTTCCCACTTTATCATAACAACCCATAACAACCTATAACAACCTCTGACCACCTAAACAAATCCTAACCACTTCCTACTCCATCATAACAACCTATAACAACTGCTAACCACCTAAACAAACCCTAACTACTTCCCACTCCATCATAACAACCCATAACAACCTATAACAATCTCTAACCGCCTAAACAAACCCTAACCACTTCCCACTCCATCATAACAACCCATAACAACATATAAGAACCTATAACCACTTAAACAAACCCTAACCACCTCCCACTCCATCATAACAACCTATAACAACCTCTAACCACCTATAACAACCCATAACAACCAACCTAGCCATTGCAAGCCTATAAATACCCCCATTTGTAAGAAGAAAAGGGGGGAAAAAGCTTGAAAAAGGGAGAGAAAAAAACTTGAAAAAGGGAGAAACTTGGGAGGAGAGTGTGACCATGCTGGTGGAACACTACACGGCTCTCCTAGGTGCATGGAAGCACATGAGGAGTCCCAATATAGTCACGACAAAGATGGTAAATCTGTAGAAGAAGACTAGGCTCAGAAACACCAAGGAAAGATAAGAAAAGGATAACGAAAAGGAGTCACTACCTAGTCTTTTAATAGAAAGACGAGAAAAGCCAAACACAAAGGAAAAAACCAAAAGAAATCAAGGTGAAGAAAACATATGCATGCTCTGTGCCTAATGGATGTAGTGTACAAATCAATGCGAGCTAGAGGAAGCGTATGGATTCTTGTTACGCATGGGGCAGGGGTTAGGCACCCCCATGTGCACGAAGAACTCGGTCTTTTTCAGTTTCTTGCTTGCTAATGATCTATTGTATGTATGCTTGTCTATTCTGAATGCACATGCCTAAGATGACTGTGAAAACACGCCAAATCAAAGTGAAGAACGGAATAAAAGAAAAAATGATAATCCAAGGGACAATGTAGCCATTGAAAATGCCACATTACTGTACGCCCTTGGGCGATGAGGAAAATCGTGAAAATCAAGAATTCTCGAAAAGCATCGCGCAAATCAGCAGAAACTCGAAGAAATCCGAGAAAATTAAATTAGAGAAAATAATCCTCATTCGGGTCAATGTCGACATTGTCAAGCCTATTAATGTACGCCCTCAGGCGATGGAAATTCAAATCAAATCAAAGTCGTGAAAGTCGAAAGAAATCTAGGAAAAAAATTGAAAATAAAGTTTGAAATGAGTTGAAAATGTTTGCATGATACAAGGAAGATGGCATGAGAAAATATGCAAGAAAAAACGTAATAAAATGTACAAAATGCCTATGTGAGTGAAAAATGTAAATTTCAGGGGCTTTTGTGCAAAATTCCCATTTCTTGAATGAAAGCTGATATTCTGAGGCTAAATCAGAAAAAATACTTAGGAAAACACATTTTAAGTAATTTTGAAGAAGTTGGGGGTTAAATGTGCAAAACTGTGCATTTTTGGTCAAAATTTGGATTCCTACGGTTCAATATGCAATTTTGTCAATAAAACATGTACTTAATGCAATTCTAAAGAAATTTAGGGTTAAATGTGTAAGATAAAGAGTTTATGTTTGAAAGCAGGAAGTGTGTTCTGCGAATTTTCCCTAGAAAACATGCATTTAGTGTGAAATCATTGAAATTTAGGGTCTAAAATGCAATTCTGGACACATTTGAGTAAATATTTAAATTCCCAAGGTTTAACTTGCAATTGTGACAGAAAATATTTATGGTTTAATAAAGTTTAGGGCTTTTTGTGCAAAATATTGGACCCGAAAATGAATTAAAACCAAGTCAGGGGTTTATGTTTGTGACCATGCCCGACCCGAGGGAGGGGTGGGGAGGAGGAGACCACAGCCATGCCAGGATGGCGAAGGCGCAAAGATAGGATAAAAGAAAAAGAAAAGATAAGGGAAGGAGTCGCCACCTAGTCTTTTAAGGGAAAGACGAGGAAAACCACAAAAGGATGAATGCATGGGATGCAAATGGGAAGGCTGGATGTATGCTAACCAGAGGATGGGTAAGGATTCTATTACGCACGAGGAAGGTGTTAGGCACCCTCGTACGCCCGAGAAACTCGGTCTTTCTAGTCCAAATGCTTGCTAAAGGTTTGATGAATGTTTGCTAAACCTGGATCATGCTCTAATCATGCTAATGTGTATGGATGTGACATGACTA
>JAMKQA010051946.1:0-10029 GCA_024699735.1 Posidonia australis
CCCCCCCCCCCGCACCTCTGTCGTCGGAGAGTGGCTATAGCGGGGCACGGCGGAGCTCCGTTTGCCAAGGGATCACCCTGGATCCCTTAGAAACCCTCCAAGAAGAGAGGAGGAGGTCTGGAGGATAGAATTTAACAACTAGGAGGGATCAGGGGATGTACTTGGTTGGAGATGCCTCACCGGAGCTCTAGAACCCACTGCTTCTCCTCCCCATAGACGCTCCTCTCACTCTGGAATTCTCTTGCTCTCAACTCTTGGCTCTCTCGTGCGGTGAAGGGGATGTCTCATTCGCTGCCTCTACCTTTCCTTTTATAAGCGAGCAACAACCCAACAAACCACTCCGGAAGGGCACTCGATACGTAACAGAATTGATAACAAACTCTTAACCGAAGTTGTAACAGCCCTACAGACAACAAACGGCTGCCCCCCTCGTGCTCCAATCTGTCCCCTGCTTGCCGACAGGGATCAACGGCGATCCAATGCCTCCAGCGATGGCTGATCCAATGTCTGAGGTAGCTTGGGTGGCTGATGATCCAGTGATGAGATGGACTGGAGGCTGAGCTCAGTGAGTAAGAATGGTTCAGGCTGAATTCATGAGAGATTGGTGAAGAAATGAGTGAGTTCAATGAGAAGGGAGGCTTATGTGATTTTGGTAAAAAAAAGAAGGTAAATGATTTATGTATGTGGAGAAGGAGAAATAAAATATGGATTGGAAGAAAATAAATGGGTTAAATTGTTCATAGTGGGCTGTCATGGGCTTTTGGGTTCAATTTGGGCTTAATGGGCTCATATGGGCCTTGTGGGCCCCCATGGGCCCAAATGGGGCTAAATGGGCCCAAATGGGCTAAATGGGCCTAAATGGGCTAAATGAACCTTTAATGAATTGAATGGGCCCATGAAAGGTTAAATGGGCCTAAACAAGTCTTGTGGGCCCAAGTAAGCCCAATTAGGGTTTAATGGGCCTATGTGGGGCTTCATGGGCCCAAGTGGGCCTCCATGAATCAAATGGGCTCTGGATTAATTAAATAAGGCCTTGGATGAATTAAGTGGGCCTTGGTGAATTAAATGGGCCTAATGAGGGTTAGAGCTCAGCCACCACATCTCCATCCTACAAAATCAGAAAATTAGGGTGCCTACAGCAAGTAAGTTGCATATAGCCTTTATCCTTTCCTTGTGACTCCTCTGATCCCAAAGGAGATTCGAGTCACTGTTTCCTTAAGTCCTAGGAACAGCCTTTATCCCTTTTCTCATGACTCCTTTGAGCCCTAGAGGAGATTCAAGTCGCTGGTTCCTTAAGTCCTAGGACCAGCCTTTATCCCTTTTCTCGTGACTCTTCTGAGCCCAAAGGAGATCCAAGTTGTTGTTTCCTTGAGTCCTAGGAACAACCTTTATCCTTCCCTCGTAACTCCTCTAAGCCCAGAGGAGATCCGAGTCGTTGTTTCCTTAAGTCCTAGGAACATCCATTATCTTTTTTCTCGCGACTCCTCTAAGTCTAGAGGAGATCCGAGTCGCTATTTCCTTAAGTCCTAGGAATAGCCTTTATCCTTTTTCTCGTGACTCCACTAAGTACAAAGGAAATCCGAGTAGTTGTTTCCTTGAGTCTTAGGAATAGCCTTTATCCTTCCCTCATGACTCCTCTAAGCCTAGAAGAGATCCGAGTCGCTATTTCCTTGAGCCCTAGGAATAGCTTTTATCCTTTCCTTGTGACTCCTCTGAGCCCAGAGGAGATCCAAGTCGTTGTTTCCTTAAGTTTTAGGAACAACCTTTATTCCTTCTCATGTGACTCCTCTGAGCCCAGAGAAGATCTAAGTCACTAGTTTCTTGAGTCCTAGGACCAACTTTTATCCCTTTTCTCGCGACTCTTCTAAGCCCAGAGGAGATTCGAGTCGTTGTTTCCTTGAGTCTTAGGAATAGCCTTTATCCTTCCCTCGTGACTCCTCTGAGCCTAAAGGAGATCTGAGTCGTTGTTTCCTTAAGTCCTACGAATAGCCTTTATCCTTTTTCTTGCGACTCCTCTAAGTCCAAAGGAGATCCAAGTCACTATTTCCTTGAGTCCTAGGAACAACCTTTATCCTTCCCTCATGACTCCTCTGAGCCTAGAGGAGATTCGAGTCGCTGTTTCCTTGAGTCCTAGGAACAACCCTTATCCTTTCCTTGCGACTCTTTTGAGGTTAGAGGAGATCCGAGTCGCTGTTTCCTTGAGTCCTAGGAATAGCCTTTATCCCTTCTCTCGCGACTCCTCTGAGACCAAAGCAGATCCAAGTCGCTGGTTCCTAGAATCCCAGGAACAACCTATATCCCTTTTCTTGCGACTCCTCTAAGCCTAGAGGAGATTCGAGTCGCTGTTTCCTTGAGTCCTAGGAACAACATTTATCTTTTTCTCGCGACTCCTCTAAGCCTAAAGGAGATCCGAGTCGTTATTTCCTTGAATCCTAGGAATAGCTTTTATTCCTTTTCTCGCGACTTCTATGAGCCGATAGAAGATCTGAGTCGCTGTTTCCTTGAGTCCTAGGGACAGCCTTAATTCCTTCTCTCACGACTCCTCTAAGCCTAGAGAAGATCCGAGTCACTGGTTCCTTGAGTCCTAGGACCAACCTTTATCTCTTTTCTCGCGACTCCTCTGAGCTTAGAGGAGATCTGAGTCACTGGTTCCTTGAATCCGAAGACCAGCCTTTATCCTTTCCTCGTGACTCCTCTGAGCCTAGAGGAGATCCAAGTTGTTGTTTCCTTGAGTCCTAGGAACAGCCTTTATCCCTTCTCTCGCGACTCCTCTAAGCCCATAGGAGATCCGAGTCGCTGGTTCCTTGAGTCCTAGGAACAGCCTGTATGCCTTTTTTCGCGACTCTGCTGAGCCTAAAGGAGATCCAAGTTGCAGTTTCCTTGAGTCTTAGGATCAACATTAATCCTTTTCTCGCGACTCCTCTGAGCCTAGAGGAGATCCGATTCGCTGTTTTCTTGAGTCCTAGGAATAGCCTTTATCCCTTTTCTCGTGACTCCTTTAAGCGTAAAGGAGATCCGAGTTGCTGGTTCCTTGAGTCCTAGGACCAACCTTTATCCCTTTCCTCGTGACTCCTCTGAGCCCAAAAAAAATCCGAGTCGCTAGTTCCTTGAGTCCTAGGACCAGCTTTTATCCCTTTTCTTGCAACTCTTTTAAGTCCAGAGGTGATCCGAG
The DNA here is from genome assembly GCA_024699735.1 of Posidonia australis. Taxonomy (NCBI): domain Eukaryota; kingdom Viridiplantae; phylum Streptophyta; class Magnoliopsida; order Alismatales; family Posidoniaceae; genus Posidonia; species Posidonia australis. Next base: position 3,173 of record JAMKQA010051946.1, read on the forward strand.
TTGCTGGTTCCTTGAGTCCTAGGACCAGTATTTATCCCTTTCGCTCATGACTCCTCTAAGTTCGGAGGAGATCCGAGTCGCTAGTTTCTTGAGTCCTCGGACTACCATTTATCCTTTTCTCTCATGACTCCTCTAAGTCTAGAAGAGATCTGAGTCACTAGTTCCTTGAGTCCTAGGGCTAGCATTTATCCTTTTCTCTCGTGGCTCCTCTAAGTCAGGAGGAGATCCGAGTCGCTGGTTCCTTGATTCCTAGGAACAACCCCAATCCCTTTTCCTCGTGACTCTCCTAAGACCGAAGGAAGTCCAAGCTATTGGTTTCTTGCATCCGAGGACCAACCCTTATCCCCTAGGCCGATAACCCTAACTGTGCGATAAGGTCTGCCGTTTGCCAAGTCCTCCTGTTGTGTGATAAGCTCGATTGTCTTGTCCAGGCATCCCTTGGCACGAGTCAGGAAATCCCTTGCGCTCCCCTCCATGAGCTGACAAGCTACTCACTCATCATCAGCATCGCCCTCATGCATCACTCGGCATCAGGGTCGTCCTTTACATCAGCATCATGCATAGGCCACAAGTCATGACTTTCGATGCCTCCACCGAATAAGTGGTTCACGACCCCACAACAAATACCACTCTCCCGCGAACTCAGGCGGGGTGTCTTGTCAACCTTGAGCATCGGTCTCCATTCCCTCAACCTTGCTCAGGGAGGGGCATCTGTAGACACCTTGATTATATAATCACTTGGCAGCAGGCTCTTCTAGAAAGATGCTCTGGTTGCGACCACCAAACCTAAACCCTAACTCAACTAAAACCCCAAACCCACAAGCCCACTCAAGCCCACACAAGCCCACACTGACCTAATCAAAAATTAAAACCAAACAAAACTCATTTAAAACATTTAAAATCCAAATTAATCAAATAAAAACCCTAATTAAAACCAAAATTAAATAAAATCCACTTAAAATCCAAATTTAATCAAGTAAAAATCCTAATTAAAATTAAAACCAAACAAAACTCATTTAAAACATTTAAAATCCAAATTAATCAAATAAAAACCCCAATTAAAACCAAAATTAAATAAAATCCACTTAAAATCAAATTAATCAAGTAAAAAACCAAAATTAAATAAAATCCAAATTAATTAAGTAAAAACCTAATTAAAATCAAAATCAAATAAAATCCATTTAAACCATTTAAAATCCAAGTTACTCAAGTGAAAACCCTAATCAAGTAAAACTTAATAAAATCCATTAAAAAATTAAATCTAATTAAAAAGAAACCCAAATCCAAACAAAAATCAAGCAAAAATCAATGAAGTCAAAATCTAAGTCAAAACCCTAATAAAAAACCAATTAAACCAAAATTTAAACTAAATCCCTAATTGGGTCAAGCAAAAAACTAATTAAATCTAAATTAAAACTCAAACACAAAACTTTAATCCATTTAAATTTAGAAAAAACCCTAAAATAATAAAACCCTAATCAATTAATTAAATCCTAAAAACCCTAAAATAATTAAAATCCTAAAAAAACCCTAATTTAAAACCAATTAATTAAACCTTGAATCACAAAATCAAAAATTTAATTAAAATCACAAAAAAAATAAATTAAAATCACCAAAACAAACCCTAAAAAAACCTAAAACAAAAACCAAGAAACCTAAAATCCAAAAGCCCACAAAACCAGGCCCAATCCAGCCCAAAGCCCCCATATCCCTTTCAATCACAAACATAGGGCAGGCCAAAAATAATTCCGGCCAACTCCTACCAACCGACGACACCGAGTTTTCTAGCGAAACCTCTGGCAGGATCTCGCAATCTCCAGAGCAGATCCTTGATTCTCCTGCGATCTCTGGCCTTTCCTCCTCCAACATGCACTTGATTCAACGGCCTTCAGCCCCTGAGGAGGAGAATTGACGACGCGGAGAGGCCTGGTCGGAGTTTACAAGGTTCGCCGCTGATAGTTCCTTTCCTCCTCTTGAAGCGCTTCAGTCCATAGAGCAAATCCCCCAACCAACCTATCAATCTCCCACATCTAGAGCTCCCTCTTCAGCCAATTCTTCACCCTTGAAACCCCTAGACACTGTAGTTGGAGCAACCATCTAGAGGACCGCCGCCGTCACTCGCCGGCAGAGACAGAAGCTCCACCCAGGTAACCCTTTTATTTTGCTTTGAATCTTCATCCTTAGCTCCGTCCTATCTGGTTCAAGCCATCTGAGTCGCATTTTTCCAGTGACAACCGCCCCTACACTGTCTCTTCCTCCTTCGGTGGTGGGTTCACTACCACTAGCGAGGCCTCAAGCCTACTGGTCCAAAGGAGGCCCCACGGGCCTTTCCTCCTTCCTTCCCCCTCTTCCTCCCTGGATCCCTTTCACTTGGGAAAGGATCCTCTGGCCCCCCTACGGCTAGGAACTCTGTCGCCATCACTCTGCATTCGTCGGTCCTCACCGTCGAAGTCCCTACGCTATCCAGATGCTCCCACCACTCCTGACTGCCTTTCGAAGCTCCGTTGCATCACCACGAACCTCTCCAAGCAGCCACGTCGCCGCACCAGAGCCCGGGGCACTGCCCCAACCTTCGCTGTGGTCTTCTTCGGTGTAGGGGATGGGAGGAATACTCAAAACCTCCCCAGCCCTTAGCGACACAACCAGGAGCCTCCTCACGTAGCCCCAAAGCTTCTCTGGTACTTGCTGCGCAATTCCAGTCGCTGCCAGTTCCCTTCGCCGTCGTCTTTTCTGACATCGACAACTGCTCGCCTAAGCCAGAGATGAGGGGAGAGCCTCATGCTACCCCAGCCCCATCCGACAAGCTGGAGACACTCGCCGTGCCTCCCTCTAGCCTCCTGGATCGTCGCCCACCTTCCTTCGCCACTGCACTGCCGTTGGACCATCGCCGGAGCTCACGTCAGATTGGAGACACCGACGATCCACCGGTGTTCTTCGAAGGACGCTTATTTAGCCTAGGCCCTTTAGTTTTAAATATTTTTACACTTAGGCCCTCCTTTCATTACTTTTAAGTCCTTTTCTTTATGGTTAAGCCCCTGTAGTTTAAATAACTTTTTATTTCTTTTATTATTCCTGTGAATATTGCATATAACCCCTGCATGTCTTATTTTCTTTATGACTAGTGCATTAGTATTCATTTTATCACATTTAGGTCCCTGAGATCATATTTGCTTTGCACTTAAGTCCTGAAGTTTTGCACTATGCCTCTAGAATTTTAAAAAAAAATGAGTTTTCCCTGTGAGTTTGCATTCTGAACCCTGAAAGATTTTAAAATCACACTGACCATCATAAAATTTGAATTTTGATCATATTTAAGCTTGTAATTTTGCATGTATCCAGACCCTTAGACTAATTTAAAATGCATCATTTAGGGTTTTAATTATTTTCACACTCATTTTGACATTTTTCATTTCTTTCATTCATAATTTTGCACTTAATCATAGATTTCATTTAAATATCATGTTTGCATTGTAAAATGATCTTTAATACCATATTTTAGTCACATTTGCACTTTATGTGTGAATTTTGTACATTAGACCTTGAACTCTCAGGAAATTATCAAGGTGCAATTCTCACGCACCAGTGCCACATTTTCATGTAATCCATCATTTACACACTAGGGTAGAAGTCACTGAATACATTTTAACCCAAGTTTTCCCCTTTTTTGTGAATTTTGCATTTTGGTCCTTGTACTTGTCCTTTATCATGTTTACATCATTTTTCTTGTTTTTAAGACCATGTCCTTTTCATGTTTTCTTGAAAATAACATTTTCCTAACATTTCTCATACATTTTGGCATATCTCAGACCATGCATCATCCACATACATGCATTTATCATATCTGTCCATTGAAATGACCAAATTGCCCTTGTGCCACGAATTCATACACATGCATGTTGGTTTTGCACTCAATCATGCATAATCTTTGTCTAAGTCATTCCTCAGCATCCCTTACAAATTTAGGTACTCTTTCATGCACTTCACATAGTTTTTCACCACATTTGCACATCATCCCATCCTTTTCGAGCAAGCTTGCATCCCATGTGGTTTTCCATGGATTTTTCCATATTTCGTTTTCGGAATCCTTCACTCAACATTCAATTTGATTTCCTTTACTCCTACATTTTGGATTTTTCAATTTGATTTGGATTTCATTGCCCGAGGGCATACACTAACTGACCAAAAGGCCCACATTGGCCTACTTGCGGATTATTTCTCCCTTTTGATTTTATGACTTTTTCCATGATTCCAATAACTTGGGTTGACCCCACTCTTGACCTTTTTGATATCAGTGTGGTTTTCCAGAGCCTTCTTTCCAAAAACATCGTCATTTCATGTGATTTTCTTCATATGTCACTATTTGATCTTTTTACGTGGACTTCTTTGTAATTTTTCCATCTTGATTTCCGCAATATTTTCTATGATTCTGATGATTTGAGTTGGTTGCATTTTTTTATTCTTTTGATGTCAGTACATTTTTCCAGGCCATTCTTTCCAAAAATCTCGTCATTTCATGTGATTTTCTTTGTCGTGTCGTATTTCATGATTTCATCATTTCGTGTGGATTTCTTCGTAGGTTTTGCACATCCATCTAGTCTCATCTTCGTGTTCATATTAGCATGATTAAAGCACAATCCTTAGCAAGTGAATTGGACTAGAAAGACCGAGTTTCTCGGGCGTATGGGGGTGCCTAACACCTTTCCTGTGCATAATAGGAATCCTTACCCATCCTTTGATTTGTAGACATTTGGCCTCTTCATTTGCGTCTCATGCATTCATCTTTTTTGTAATTTGTTTGTGGTTTTCCTTGTCTTTCCCTTAAAATATTAGGTGGTGACTCCATTTTTTTGTTTTTATCCTATCTTGCACCTTTACCATCCTGGCATGGCTGTGGCCTCCTCCCTCTAGTGCGACTCCACGCCGGATACTTGGGTGGGCATGGTCACACATGCCAAAAGATGATATGCCCTAAGATTGAATGGGGATTTCCAAGGAGTCACGAGGAAATCCTAGAAATCAAATATTAGTCAAATCAAGAAACCAAGATAGGATAAAAACCAAGTTAACTGCCTGGATCTCTAGGCCCCACACCGATGGATTTCGCCAGCTAATTTCGTTAGCTGGAACCGCCATCTATAACCGCTAGCTCCTCTTGCCTGAACTGATCACCAGCTTCCAATGCCATCGGGAACCATGTGACCTGTCACCTACTCTGCTACCTAACTTTGATGGAATCTCGACTCTTTCGGTGTGCATTGCTTAAGTGGTGTTCGAAGGCATTAGAGGAAGGCAAGAGAAAGATGCTCGGCTAGCTAGATCAAAAAGCGACACTACGAACTTCTCTCTCCATGGACCTCGTCGGAGAAGGTGCTGGTCAGCTTCGGCAGACATCGATGTGGCCAAGAGGAATGATTCTGACACCCAAGAGGAAAGCTTGAACAATGAAGAAGCTTCCTCGATGATCCTACTGCCATGTGATAGCTCTAGCTATCCCTTCCTTCAAAGCTCGCTGTTGAAAGTTTTGCATGTCTACAGAGAGGTGCCGACGACTTTCATTGGGAATCAAGAAGGTACAGAGATGGGAGACTATGGGTTGGAAGAGCTAGGGTAGTGGAAATGGAGCAAGTCTATAGGCTCAAGTCAAAGGAAAGCTGGACTGATCCTTTCGCCCATCCCTTTCGTGACGCACACACCGACCGTCCTTAGTTGAGGGCGTCGATCTCCATCCAGAGTCCAAAGAGGCAAGGGAGGCAAGGAGGAGGAAGAAACATGTACGTCGTGCACAGAGAGGCTGCTAATTCCATCCCTAATCTGTGCCTCCAGGATCGACATGGAAGGAGAAGGAAACGAGCATCGAGAATTGACTTTCGGCGACTCACGCACACATGCGATGTTAAAACAACGACGGGGAACAGTACGTGACTTACCTATGGTGTGTTGTGCGTTGTTGGAAGTTTCTTTGAGCTCAGGCGACGTCAACTGTGGCTGAGCTTGCCATCGAAGGCAACGACACTTGAGTTGGATCGTCGAAGGAGATCTGGAGTTGGAATGCTTGGGAGCTAATAGCAATGGTGGCGATGCCTCTCTAGAGTAGCGCCAAGGGGTTTAAATAGGCACTGGAAGTGAATTGAGGCCATGGATGCTTAATAGTCTCCAGTGGACGGTGTTGATGACTTTCGAGGGCTTTAAATGGTGAATTCACTACCGGATTAAGGGCACAATGGTCCCTCAAGATGAAAGGAACGAGGCTAGGCTCAGTCCTGGCCGGCATTAGTAGAAAATCAAGAAATTAAGCAGCAATAGAGACTTTTCCACCCTTTAGCACTAAAATAGGGCATTTCGCCAGCTATATCCGCCACTTACTTTTGCCAGCTATATTTGCCACTTACTTTCGCCACACATAGCCGGTTGGAATTTCCACTTGGCCCAATAAAAGTTAGCCATGTAGCCTTTGAGCCCATTGACCACTCACTGAAGAACAACTGGAAGCTAATGGTAGTCATAAACTCTATCGAGGTAGTTCCAAGATCAGACCTTCTATCCTCTGGATCCGTTCATACCTTCTTGTAAAATCCGGGGTGTCTACAGATGCCCCTCCCTGAGCGAGGTCAAGGGTAATCGAGACTGATGCTCAGGGTTAACAAGACACCCCACCCATATCCATGGGAGAGCGAGAAGTTAGCATGTCATCAAAATCAAGGGGGCACGATAGGACACTGTAACTATGTCGGTGAGGAGATTCCGCAAAAGAATGCGAAATCGGTCGGCAAAATCACGTCGAAAAAAGCAAAACAAAAGGAGTCGCCACCTAATCTATTATGGAAGACAAGGAAAACCATATACATGAAAAATCATGC
>JAMKQA010051947.1:0-11192 GCA_024699735.1 Posidonia australis
TGGTGCGCCCAGCTAAGTCACAGATTTCTGGGTTCTGGCTTGCTAATAGGCTTGGGGCTAGGTTTAATGGCTGATCACATCCAAAGCAACATAGGGACTCTCATTCCTGGGTCACCTCAAAATCGGGGTGTCTACACTATGTCAAATGTCTTGTCACCAGTGTCAGACCCTCGGGAGTCCATCCACGTAGAGAACCAGCCGGAGGAGGAGGAATCGCCGATCGAGTGGTCGACGGATGAACCTGGTGAAATCTCCGACGCCAAGGAAGAGTTGGACCTGGTAGCAGCGCCGATCGAGTGATCGACGGCTGTTCCTGATGACGCCGTCCAAAGGGCAGTCGGGGGGAGAGAGGGGGTTTCATCCTTAGACCAAATAATAGAATGAACTGGCTTAGGGGATGCAAGAAGGGAAGAACCAGAGTTGCTTTTCATCATCGAAACAGAAACCCTAGTAGGGGTTCTGAGGAGAACAGAGGGTAAATTAGGGTATCGTTTTGGGCAGAGTTTCTTCCCAAAAGAAAAGTATGAGTAAACAAAAGTAGCAGCAGAGTTAAATCTAAGTAAAGAAATATCAAAATCCGGCTTCAAATGTAAATCACATCAAAAGAGAAAATGCCACCAACAAGAAGAAATGCAAGGAAGAATAAAAAGCTTGTCGAGCACCAGATCCAACCGATTTGTTGGGGAAGGCCCTAGTCGAATCAAATCTGATTCAAAGTGAAAAAGTTCAAATCGATCTCGCGCACTCCAGGCAGAGCGAGGTGCCCACTGTCGTTCCTCTCCACCCGATCGTTCCGAGCAAGAACCTAGAGAGGGGGAGGGAAAAGCAGCACACGAAGAAGTAAATCGCTTCCCAAAGGTGCGTACCTGAGTACGGGAAGAGGGGCTAGTAGGGTAGGGTTTCCCTTGCCTGAGCAAAAGGCAGAGGGGAACATCCTCATCGGAGAAATTATCGTCGACAAGGCTCCTTTTGAAAGCAAGCCAGTTGAAATCGGTCACTTTGTGTAGCAATGCACGGTGGCTGTAAGGAGGTCTACGGCGGCGCGAGGGTTTCGGCATAGCGTCTAGGACTATTGTGATAACTATTTCTTGTGTTGTCCCAATGATTTTTGAATTGAGCACGGGTATATCGGATATTTGTTTGTTCTTCAAACTTCCTAATTAGATTTTCATATCCTTTTGCACCTAAGGTTGCATTTTCTTGTGCCCATCTCTTGCTTCTTCCAAGCAAATTTTAAGCCATTTGTAGTGTTTCTCATCATCTCATTTCGTAGGCACTTTCACTTTATCACCATCTTTCATAGCTTTTCCTTACCATTATTTTTCTTTTGAACATGCATTAGTTCTTTGGAATTCATTTGAACATAAATGTTATGATACAGAGATATTTACATTCAAAAAATAGATATACACAATTACAGTAAAGACAAGCATAAAAATATATATACACATTCACAATAAATGTTCAAATCAATAACAAGTCTTGCTACAACAAGAAAATTACAAAAGCTAAAATACAAAACTAATTCCTATTGATAACTACAATAATTTGATCACAAATAGTGTCTCGCACAAATCTCATCTCAAGCTCATCCATGATAACATCTACATTAATTTGGTTTGCATTGTTTTCGTTTGCATTATTAGTTGTTTGTTCATAGTCTTCAAATACACTATTAAGTCTTTGCTCCATAATAAAATTACGGATAGCCATTGCAGTAATTATTATTTGCACTTGCTTTGTGAATGGATATGGTGCTATATTTTGTAGCATACCCCATCATTGTTTAAGAATGTCGAATGTACACTCAATAATATTTTGGAGGAAAGAATGGTAGTTGTTAAATAGCTCATTGTACTCTCTAAGTGCAACAGTTAGGAACTCAGCAATGTGATATCTTGTATTCCTATAGGGTGCTATGAATCTCTTTTTATTTGAATAGTCGGCATCCACCAAGATAACATTTATCTATAAATAACAAAGAAGATATTTTTAATAAATAAAAAACACGATACTCATAAAAGAAACAGAAATACTCGAGATCACTAACCATTAAGAGGTAATGAAAAATTATATGCTGAGTTGTACATTACTTGATTTAGGACTTTGGAGTCATGTGCTGCTCCTTCCTAACCTGCTACTACAAATGTAAAATGCATGTAAAAGTCTCATACACCCAACAAATTTTGCGTGCATATCTTCCCATCCCTTCTACTACGAAGTGTAATTTGTTTATCCTCATTGATAATTGCAGGTATGCAAGTTCCATCAAGGTCTCCAATACAATCCTTAAAAAAAGGATAGTATTTACCACCTCCATATTCAATAATATGTCTCGATATTTCCATTAGTAAATCCTTGGGACATATTATCTTAGGCGCCTATGCACAAACAACATCCAAGACAGTATTAAAATATCTACTTATTGTTTCTCCTAAATGTTGTAGATTATATTGCATAGATCTATTTTTGTATCCTAATCCAATAGTTTGTAAAAATATTCTTAGTTGTTTTTCAACTGTAACATGTTGTGAGTCTTGTAACATACTTCTTTGTCTAAAAATGGCACATAATTTAAAAAAAAACATCAGACATAACGCGACAATTGTTGAGACAATTCCTATAGTATGAGTTCAACATCTTTTAAACAATTTGATGACCAGTATAGCGGCAAGTATGCACAAGATTTCTCAATACTGCTGTAGACACCCCGATTTTGAGGTGACTCATAGATGAGCTTTCCAGATGTTGCTTTGGATGAGGCTAACCTTTGAATCCTATTAGTTAAACCAATCCTAAACCCATAGCAGGCCCGCAGCCCAACTAAAAATCTAGACAAGTAGAGGAGAGCACCTACCTAGCACACCTACCTAGCACACCTGCCTGGCACACCTAGCTAGCACACCTGCCTGGCACACCTAGCTAGCACACCTACCTAGCACACCTGCCTGGCACACCTACCTAGCGCACATACCTAGCGCACATACCTGGCGCACATACCTGGCGCACATACCAGGCGCCCAGCCATTTCTCAGGCTGCTGGCTTTCCACCTCCCATGGCTGTTACCTCTATCAACGAATATGCCATGGAATCTTCCAGGCTTTTCGTCTACGAGGCTCCTTGCTTTCCTAAGAGTTACCCATGGAAAATCCCTATATATAGACCCCATAGGCAACCATTTGAAAGAGCTGATTATCTTGAAAGATAGAGACACACACAGCTACACTAGCCTTCTCCAGAATTCTGCAACTATCCACTTGAGCTCTCAAGCTTTGCCTTGCATCCAGAGATATTCTCAGCCCTTCCAAAGCATCAAGGAGCTTATTATCTTGGGTCTTTCTTTTCTTTCTTGAAGGAACATCTTGGACAAGGTAGGCCCTTCCCACTTTTCCTTTTAGTTCTTATTCTTTTGCAATGAAATAAAGCATGCTAGAAATTCCACATATTGTCTAATTTTTTCTGTGTTTTCATGGGGTTTCTATGATGAATTTGCTTGTCCTCCATGCAAGATGCTCTCCATGCAAATCTACATTTTTGTTTGCAAGCAAGTTTACTTTGTTTCTAGCATAAAAATATGCACTATATCGCCTACATGAGCTATGTTTTATTGGGTCTACTTGTTTCATGTTTGTCCCTTTGCATTTTTGTATGCATTTCTGCTATGAATCCATTAAATCATCTTGTTTTTAATCAAATGATAGTAAGATGGCTTTGATCATATGCATCCTGTTATGCTTTCAGCTTTTAACATCCGCATGAATCAACCTGCATTAGTATATATCACCCATCTCTATTCTGGGTCAGATTCTAGATCAGATTGCAGTCTGATCCAGATTTTCTAGGAAGCACCTATATGGCGCACCAGAGTGGCGCACCTCTCTCGAGCACCACTCTAGCGCCCCATTCAGGAGCACCAGACTGGTCAGAGAGCAAAATATTCACTTTTGCATATCTGCTTGCATGGTTTTCTGAATGATTTTGAGTCTGATTCTTTTACTGCTTGTTCTTTGATATTCCATGTTTTTGCATGCATGTTTTCGGTTTAAAGCAAGATTGTTTTCTAGTTGTTTTCTCCCTTTGGATAATCAATCCTTGGTCAGAATCTGGTAGCCTAGTTGCACCTTACTCCTACATGGAGAGCCTTGTGCATCAGCCCATGATCCAGTGGCATGGCTGAATCCTGCATCTTTCATTTAGCATGCATAGAGTGTGGTCTTGTGTGAGGCTACCAGTCCTTGAGCACAAGGTCCACAGGTCATTGCACTTGCATTTCTTTCACTTTTAAGGCATATTTACCAAGTTTTGCGAAGGATTTTACATTGCATACTTTCCAAAATGTATCCTCATGTGATTTGGCACTGCATGGATTTCTGTTTTCCCTCAGCATATCTTTCTGGCCCACATAGGAGCACCTAGGTGGCGCACCAAGCTGGAGCACCAGTTTGGCGCACCAAACAGGCGCATCAGCCTGTTTTCAGTAGCACACAACGGGTTTTCATATGGTTTTTAGCATACTTTCTCAACATGATTTGCTTCTGGATTTTTCCCGGTTTTCTTCCTTGATATATCAGGAAGGCATAGCTCTACTTTTAACTATTTTTATGCATGTTAGAGTGCATTTGGCATATAGCAAAGCAAGGATGAAAAATCATTCGAGATTGATTTATCTTTGATTTTATTCATGCAATGACTTTGCAACGATACTTGACCCGACATATGAGTGATACTTCTGAGCATTAGGACACACCCCTACACATCATGCACTCGTATTTTAGACACCACACACATAAGCATGGCATGGCATATCGCCCTCAGGCGTATAGCAAAGGCTGAAAAGCCGATATTTCATAAGCAAATGAGAAACCAATAGAAGACCGATTTATCTGGCGTACGAGGGTGCCTAATACCTTCCTCGTGCGTAACAGGGATCCTTACCCATTTCTGGTTTATGACCTGCTTTAGCATTTCATGATTTGCATGTTTTATATGATTTTCCTCGTCTTCCATTTTAATAGACTAGGTGACGACTCCTGCATTTGCATATTTATTTTTATTGTTTTTGCCGTGACTTTGTCGTCCCTCGTGCATTTGGCCTTTCGCGCCAAATCTTCGAGGCTGTCATCAGCATGGTTACAACTACTCCTTGATTATGATTTTCAATCCAATCCATCAATAACCTAATGAGAATGTCTTTCTCCTCTTCAATGTCAAAAAACATTCTTGAAATAAATTCAAAGAACTCTTCTTCTTCTTCTTCACTTTCCACTTCTTCTTCTTCACCCATTAACAAGGATTGAATATCATAATCAAATGGATCGTTCATCCTATATAAAACCAACAAAATAACTTCAATATCATTCAATAGAGATCAAAAAAATGGTACACAATATAGCAAATTGATGTGGTAGTATTCATTACAAATATTATAAACAAAGATCAAAAAAAAATATGTCATAAAGAAAATGCTAAATCCATCAAGAAGGCATTATTCACTCACATATCATAACAAGAAAAATTAGTCATGAGCAATATCATTTATTGTTTGACAATAATAAGATCAAGTTATTTATTAAGCTACTTCTAAAACTCAATTTGACTCAATAATAAGATCAAGTAATTTGACAGTACTAAGATCAAGTTGTATATATGAGATCAGCAATAAGCTACTATTTCTCCCTTTCACTCAATTTTGTATTCATCATTTTCAATTGGAATTTTGTTCGGGCATGATCTTGAAATCTTCGCATGGGGTCCTTGACTAAGGTGGAAGAGAAAAAAACAAGTGACGGGCCTACTCATGGAGGAAATTGTAGTTGGAAGAGAGATTTGGTTAAAAAAAAAATGCAAATAGTAGTTGAACAAAAAAAAGGATCATAGTGGAAGAAAGATTGGTGATGGAAGGCATCCAAAGACTAGAGAAGGAACGGTCGGTCCCACCTTCATTTGTCGTCGTCCTCCACCTGCAATGATGATGTTGCCTCCAACTATGCCTCTGATCAAAGCTTCATTTGGCTCCAACTGCACCGTCGATGTGACAAAGGGAGAAGGGTGTCAAACTAGTTTGGGATGGCGAACGAGAGTGAAAGGGACGAGAGAGAAGGGGGGAGGTTGGGAGGAAAGAAAAAGGAAGGGTTTTAAGGTGTGTTTTATGTTTTGGTTTTTTTGTTGTTGATTATATAGTAAACATACCTTTTCATGTAAAGAAAATTCATTAACCTGGAGCTTCTTCAACAGTGGCATATGCTTGTTGACTTCTGCTCTTAAGATTTGTAGGTTTAAATTATTTTGCATTTTTAAAATATTTTTTGAACAAACAAATTCTATCCAAGATATAAATAGTAGAAAGTAGGATCAACCATTCCGAAGTCATTATGATCAATGGTTCTTTCATGTCATTCTATTCATTACCCAAAATTTTCTAACTCATAGCTCAAGTTTCTAATTAATGGCCTGATAATTCATATTATTGAAGCTCATGATAGAGTCCTCTATACAAAGAAAAAATAGAAAATAGTTCTATACTCAATAGACACCAGCCTATAATCATGGCATGATCGTTTCTATAAATGCTTTTACATCCTTTCTAATTATATGTTTATTCTTTCTAAATGCTTTTAAATATGTGTACATGCTTTTACATCAAAAGCCACTCATGTATCTGTATATATATGTATGTGTGTGTGTGTGTACCTGTCCATCCATCATGGGAACCATTCTAGGATCATAGTCATCCACTAAAATTGGAAACAAACACAAATCCACTAATTAGGAAATCAGTGACAGAAACCACATGAAAATTTTGATGGGTTCAATATTTTTGAAAAACAAAATGAGTATTTCCCACATTTATTCCTATTTCTTGATTGAAGGGAAAACTACCATCTAAAACCCTATTCTCCTAAAACGAATCGATTCTCAAACCTCCACTCCAGTTTTTTTGACATCGCTACCTTCCATTAGAAAATCTCCTATCATTAAGGACTCTATTTTCATAGTCGAAAGAGAGGTGGTTGAAGGTGAACTATATGATTTCAAGTGATTTAAAGATCGTGTGCCAAGGATCTATTAAGATACAAGAGGAGCAATGGATTGTCGTCGACTACGTCTGCATTTAATTGTCGAGTAAGAATCATGGTTAGACTCCTAATAAGAACCAAAATAGAAATCATGTTTTAGTTTCCATTTTTAATGTATAAATGATTTGATGAGAATGAAATTTATTGGATAAAAAAGGCGCATTTGTTGTCGATTTTTCCACTGTATATTTGATTCCCTCACAATGAAAAAGCCCTAATATATATGTTGTTTTCTTTGTAACCATCATAATATCTTATAATTTCTATAGAAAGGTTTTTTTATTTAGGTAAACTTTGATTCAGTCTACAAGTTTATTTCATAACAATGAGAAAATGATTGATATCATTTTTATAGTTTTTGTAACATGAAATGTCATTTTGTAACAGTAACAATGAAACGAAAGAGTTTAGATTCAATCTCTTTCGTTTCATCAGTATTGTAACTTAATGAAATTTCATGTTATAGAACCTCTATAAATGATCTACTACATTCTAATGAAAACTAAAAATTCTATCATGCTGTTATAATAATGTAAATCTTCATTATCTAAATAGGAAGTTAGAAATGCCAACATTTAGCTTGGGACTAACATAGATGTTGCCTGACAAGGACATGGTTATAAGTCTGGCCAAAAACACAAGAAGTCAGTTGAGAAAAGGCAAGGAACCAATCGACACTGCTGGCTTACCCAAAGGATTAGACCAAGAAATTGAGATTGTCGACGAAGATGTAAATAACGATTGAGAAGAGAGAACAAAAAGTAAGCTTGTCTAATATTAAGTAACTCATCCATAGTTTATAAAACATTTTGTTGATTGTGTTTGATGTGTTCTTATTTTATGTCATTTCAGACCAACATAGATGTGTGTCATTTGCATTGATAAGGTTCCTAAAGTCCATAAGATGAGTGATGCTGTTGTTCAAAAGATCAAGAAGACTGTGTTTAGTCATTTTTGGACATGCCATTGTGCAAGATCGTAAATTCGGATTGTGATGTCTTGATCGCCAAGTATTTGGGAGATAACTACTTCATGTTTGGCAGGGGGAGTGCGAATTCAGTGTAGATGACATTCTTGAGATTCTACAAATACCTAGCAGAGAGGAGTTGGTAGAAGTGAAAAATTATAAACCATCATCTCACTTGAAAAACTTTTTGATGGGAAAACCCGTGTTAGGAAATTTGATGTTGAGAGGATTCTTAAACAACTAGCAAAAGACAAGAAGTTTTGAAGATTAAGATGTTTGCGTGAAGCTTTGGATTTTCTTGTTGTTCACAACATTCCTAATCCGTGATTCAAGTTGTGGATTTTCTAGTTGGATGCTACATTATATAGATGACCTAGAAAGGATATCAAGTAACAACTAGACACTCTACACATTGGAGGGTATAATGGACATCTTGGATCATCTCAAATCGTATTGCTTGGGATGCACAAGGGTACTTCTCGTAAGTTTAATGACAAATTTAACTTCTGCTTAAAATTTTAAACTTTAATAGATATTCACCTCATAACATTACAAATCTATTTGATACAAATTGTAGGTTTGGGCATATATGAGAGACAACTCTATAGAACCAACAAGCCCTACAACCATTCCAATATACAAGAAATATGCAAAGACAACAAAGGGGACAACAACAAAGTTTGCCTCCAAGAGGAAATAGGCTGATGTTGAGGTATAAATGTAAACAAACCATTTAACATGTACAAATTGGATATTTATCTATCATCAAGCTAACAATAAATATTGATAGGATGATGAATCCGATGACGACGATATATGCATTAAGGTTGTTCTCCAAGGACCAAGACAAGAGGTATCGATTACATTCATTATGATATTTGAAATCCATTTTAATTTGATTTTTGTTTTAGTAACACTATAACTGAAATTGCTCTTATATTAATGAACAATTCCTTCTAAAATGCTACTGTTGCATGAGAACATTATTATCCATAATACTGTGCTGATACTAGTTTGTATTTTTTGATGTGTAAATTATGTAGAGAAGAAGGGGAACAACAACAAGCAACTGTAATCATATGATAGTTATAAGAGAATTACAGGAAAAAGTTAGTTTCTTGAGAAAGAAAATGGAGTACAAATCTAAAGAGTCTAAGTTAGCAACTTTAAAGATTGATAGAATGAGTCAACAAATAGAGATGTTGATGAAGAGAAATGAGGAGTTGACAATCGAGATACATGATTGGAAAATAAAAATGGATGATTGACTTACTATGACCATGACGACCTGGGGTCCGGCGCGGTGTCACGCCAGAGGGAGGAGATCATAGCCATGCCAAGATGGCGAAAGCGCAAGATAGGATAAAACAAAAGAAAAAGAGTCGCCACCTAGTCTTTTAAGGGAAAGACGAGGAAAACCACAAAAGATAGAATGCGTGAGATGTAAACGTGAAGGCCGGATGTCTGCTAACCAGAGGATGGGTAAGGATTTCTATTACGCACGAGGAAGGTATTTGGCACCCTCATGCATCTGAGAAACTCGGTCTTTCTAGCCTAAATCGCTTGCTAAGCCTAGATCATGCTCTGAACATGCTAACATGATTGCCATGGCAAAATTGGATGAATATGTAAAATGATGTGCGAAAACTACGAAAAAATCCACATAAAATGATGAAATCGCAAAGTATGACACGACAAAGAAAATCACATGAAATGACGATGATTTTGGACAGAATGCTCGAGAAAACCATACTGATGTCAAAAAGATAAAAAGTGGGATCGACCCAAGTCCTCAGAATCATGGAAAAAGTTGTAAAAATCAAAGGGGAGAAATAATCTGCAAATGGGCCAATGTAAGACATCCAGTCAATTAGTGTACGCCCTCGGGCGATGAAACCCAAACCAAATCAAAAAAATCCGAAATGTAGGATAAAAGCAATTCAAATCGAATGTCGCATGAGAAATTCTGAGAGCGATGTGAAGAAAGAAATCCCCAAAAGAAAGGCATGAGTTGCAGACTCGCTAAAAGAAGGGACGGATGCGTAAATGTGATGAAAACTAAATGAAAAGGATAAATAAGTGCCTAAATGTAACACCCTAGTGCTACACAACAGTACAAGAACTACCCAAAAGAAATGAAAAGCAACTAAGTAGCAATATTAAATAAATAAAGCTAACCACCCAGACGTGTGTGCGACAAATGTGGCTCGAACAGATGCACCAGAGTAGACTGCTCCTACACCTCAGCACCTGAAAACAAGGGGACAAGAAAACACACGTGAGTGACAAGAATGCCACCCAGTACGCGCCCCAAAAAACACCAAAAAAATTCCACCGAAAAACTTTGCCAGAAATCATCATTTCCAAAAACCTCATATGCAATTAGAAAACTCGGAAAGCAATGGCATTTCAAACCTTCTTTTCTTTTCTTTCAAATCTCATGCTCTTTCATAAACCTTTATTCTCAACACTAGAGAAAACAATTCATTTCATCTAGCTTCCTAGCCCAAAACATTATTCAAAAGCCATTAGCACACATTTCCACAAACCGGGCTAGGAACTAGTCCACAAACACAAATCCGCATAAAATCACACTTTTCCATATCAAAACTGGTTGCATCACCCTGGCCACAGGCGATCGACCTGGCCACAAGCAGCTGGTGAGGATTCCATGTCACCACACCACACTGCAGTGTCGCGGTGAACCACCCCGTACTGGAGTTCAACCGCCCCGGCCGTAGCCTCAAAATGTACCCTCACTGGTACAAGCACGGAGTGCGCCCTACAGACACCCTGGTGCCCGAGCACCTGGGAACTCTAACCCCAGACCCGTCCAGCACCGACACTGAGGGTAGTCTGGGTCTACCATACCCCGGGTCCTACAGTACCTCCACAGTCTCGAGGCTCCTACCTCGGACCGCTCACTTGGCAACCACAACCAAGGACCCGTCACCGACATCACTAGAGGTCTTACTACCTCGTTGGCAAGTCCTGGTTCCATTATGGTTCCTACAAATCTCATTCATTTCTTTTAAAACCATATGCAAATTTCTCTTTGCAAAACATTCACAAAAACCTCTTTTCATTCATAAAAATCCTTTACAAAACACATGCATCATGCATCAATTCATACCTGTGGTCTTTAAAC
>JAMKQA010051948.1:0-12964 GCA_024699735.1 Posidonia australis
TATCATACCATCGAGGGATAGGATCCTCAAGTGAAAGGAAGAAGACCCCCAAGCTCACAGCATCCTCAAAGTCTAAATGCTTAGGTCAAGATGCGTCTGGCCGGTCTGGGGGCACCAGTGCAAGTGTATATGTGTGTGCAGGTGTTTGTGCGTGGTCCGCCTCTTGCAAGGCAATGCTGATGATCTTCCAATCAATTAGGTTCTATACAATGTCACGCAAGCTGCTACAGCCATCCATCGAATGCTCGATATGACAGTGGAAGCTGCAGTACACACTCGTATCATACCATCGAGGGATAGGATCCTCAAGTGAAAGGAAGAAGACCCCCAAGCTCACAGCATCCTCAAAGTCTAAATGCTTAGGTCAAGATGCGTCTGGCCGGTCCGGGGGCACCAGTGCAAGTGTATATGTGTGTGCAGGTGTTTGTGCGTGGTCCGCCTCTTGCAAGGCAATGCTGATGATCTTCCAATCAATTAGGTTCTATACAATGTCACGCAAGCTGCTACAGCCATCCATCGAATGCTCGATATGACAGTGGAAGCTGCAGTACACACTCGTATCATACCATCGAGGGATAGGATTCAATCGCAAACAAGGGCTCGGGAGCCTTAGAAATGACTCAACCTTAGGGAAGATGATGCTTAATGGTTCCACGAGAGGAGTTAATCCCCTTCGGCACGACGAGGTTGCTTTTACCTAGGTTGTTGTCCTTGCCGAGCTAATGCGATGTGATGCACTGGCTCGATAGTAGAGTGTGTATATGCAGTGCATGGAGGACTAGATACAAGCACTAACTGATCTGGGTCAGGCTAACTCTCTGCTCAATAGGCTCAGTAGAAGATTCGACGTACACGGCAGTCAACTTCTTGGAGTAGCCAATGTCAATGACATTGTTGTTGCTATAGATAATGGTGGCCTGCCTGGCAAACGCAGAGAATGTGAGGAAATTCCCGCTTCGCAGCAAGACTTCCATGCGAGTACCGACCCGCATCAAGGATGCAAAGGATGTGATATGCTACATGTAGAGCAGATCCCTTGTCCCTGGTTGCGCTCCCTTGATGATGATCTCAATAGACTTCTCGTCTTAGGGCCTATCCATGACCTAGGAGGCTAGTGTGCACTAGCAACTGGCGTACTCCTCGAATGGCTCATGGGGTCTCTATCGGATTGCAACCAGATCCTTATGCTTAGGAGTCAGGTATATGTTGAAGGCGTACTGTTCCAGAATGCCCTGCTAAGGTCGTTCCCAGTCTGGATGACGGTCATGTCCAACAAAGTGAACCACTTGAGGACAGGCCCAGTCAGACTCTTTTGAAACAGGTGAATCAAGAGTCTCTTGTCACCCTGAAGCTGTGCGAGGTCTCCGCAGAATGCCTTCAAATGCAATATTGAGCAGTCTCTACCCTTGTATTTCTAAAATTTCGGGATATGAAAATTCGAAGAGAGTATCACCTCTATAAAGTAGCAGAGGTCCCAGAATTGGTAAGACTGAAGGTCCCTACCCTGCACTTGGTGAAGTGCCATATCTAGATCGTCCATCTTAGAAAAGAGGGCGTCTAAGGCTACTACTATTGATGATATTACAATTGAGGCAAGTTCCGCGTATGTTGTATGAGTCACACATAAATGCTCCTCTAGATCCACCCTCGTGCCTCTTGGTGTCGAAGCGTGAGGGCCAGCATACCCATTCAAGGATGCAGTGTGTGGTGGTGTTGTGACGCATGCAATGGCCTGTATCTGATGCAAAGATGGATGGGAAACATGCTGTGCAGTGTGTGGTGCAGAGTGTGGGAGCAACAGTTGTTGCATCGGCATGGATCCAGGCAACGAGCTTGAGAGATGCTGTGCTCCTACCAAGCCAAATGGCTGGCTACCAGGTGATGGAGATAAAAGCTATGCGAAGTGTTGTGTGAATCTAGGAGGCAGGGAAGGCACTACCATTGCCGAAGCTTTGAAGAGCTGGTGCGACAGAGAGAGCACAGGTGTGGTAAAGTGTGCTAGTGGGGCTGAAGTGGGGCACACCCAAAACTTGAGGGTCGGCAGAAAGGGAACAAATGAAGGAAGGTGAGCAAGACCCATGTCTCGGAGTTTCTACGCAAGAGCTGGCAAATGTTGCACTTGCATGGTAGAGGATCCGTCAACAAGCGAGTAAGAAGGGGAAGACACAGATATGAGTGGGGGCATGAAAACAATAAAGGCAATAGGGAGAAACCCTCCAGGAGTGGCAGCAGTGACCGACTAGATTCCTAAAGTGGGAAGGCCATAGGAAGGGACGATAAGCGAGTTCTCTAGAGTCTAGGGGTCGGTCGCCGAAGGAACCTCAACGTTAGGCTCTAGACAAATGAAGGTTTGCCATTGTCTTGGAGCAAAGGGATCAGAATCCTCAAGCGCACGAGAGTGATGTGCAAGGGAGGACGAAAAAGCAGAAGAGACAAGTGGGAACAGAAGGATCGAAGTCGAGACCCCCTCCGAAGCAACAAGAGGAGACTTGCTAATTTACTGGGCCATAGCAAACCGCGAGCGGGACGAACAAGGCCACAATAGAAAGGAGGGGCACAAGTTCAAAGATGAACCAAGGTCAAAGGTGACACTAGCTCGGGAACAAAGGAGAGAGACCCACGGGGAGATGACTTGTGATAAAAACGCTCGAGCTCTTGACCAAGGACCTTGCATAAGCTACCTGTGGAAAATAGGCAAGGACAATAGGTATCAAAACCTGAACATGGACACAAACACATATGCAAATTATTAAGGTAGCATGCATGGTACGCAATGTAGATGAATGTCCTAGAATGCGCTCTCTCTCACAATGCATGTCCTGAGTGGGGCCAAACACACGGGACGCACTCATGGAATTGGCTTTAAACACAGGCTAGAAAGTAAAGTCCCGTCCCATGCCAAAGCTATGGAACGGTTGTACGTTAGGAGCCTCGACCTTGCCAAAGAATGGGATGTATCCTCTACTAATACTGACTTGACCCTGAACAATGGGGAACAGACCAGCATCCCATCCTACGCTAATAGCAATAGAATGACGGACTAGGACTATTCATCGTAGATTGTGGGTAGACACAAAAGAGGAGAAGATGCATGCTTCTAAAATGCTCATACATGCGATATGCTTTATTTGCTTTTAAATGTGAGTTTTATTAAGCCAGATAGGGGAGAGAGTGCACTAAACTCTCTAGTTCTGCCTAACTTCCATTTTTATTGGTGTGGATCTTATGTTAAACCTGTAGGGGAAAGCAAACATATCTCTACTACCCTAGGATGGCAAGTGCGAAAGGGGAAGAAAACACTAAGCATCGCCAGCAAGCAAGCATGCATCAGGCAAAAGGCAAGATCATGGCATGTGCGCATGTCGTGCAAACATGATGGTGAAAAAAGAAAACATCCATCACATCAAAAGACAGGCAACATGGCATGTGAGTGTGTTGTGGCATAGCAAGTGTGTAAAAAAAACACTTAGCAAGCAAAAGGCATGTAGCAAGCATGTAATGATAAATGTAAACAAATGGCGATAAGACAACAAACAAGCGAAAAGCTAAAAAACAAAAGTCGAAGTCTCATATACCCAGTGGAGTCGCCAGCTTGCTGTGACCATGCCATAACAAAACTCCTCGTGTGTGTAGACACACAAAGACCGATAAGGTCACCATGGGGATGTGAATCCAAGGAAGGATACTTGATTCGAAAATACTGAAGAAAAAACAAAGAAAGATATGGACAAAAAGGAGTCACCACCTAATCTTTTAAAAACTGGAAAGTTAAGGAAAACCAGATGCATAAAAATGCGAGAAAACATTGCAACATGAATGCAAATGAATGTGTGCATGCTCCATACATAATGGATGCAACACATTGGTCAGGGAAGGCCAAAGAACGGGTAAGGACTCCTGTTACGCATGGGGAAGCTGTTAGGCACCCCTATACGCCTGAGAAATTGATCTTTCTAAGCTAATCGCTCGCTTGTGTGTCGGTAATGTAAATACTTACGAATGCTTGCTAACTCTAAAATGAATGTATGCCATATGTTATGCCAATGTAGATGATATGAGTGGGGCGAAAATAATGTGATCGAATGCTCAGAAACACTATGTTAATATTGAACCGTCAATCAAAAGGATCTAACATAGTAATCGTCATTGCCCTAAATGATTGTGAAATGCCGATGAATGCGAGAAAACAATGCGATGCAAGTAAAACAGAGTAGTGAGCCATTCATTTCCCCAAATCTAAATATGGCTACATGAGGATGTAATATGATGCATGGAGTGCTAGAATGGAGGCAAGGGAATGTACCTGGACATCCGAACCGGGTCGTAGTTGGTTGAATGCTTATATAGATATCCTGTTTTGACACTCCTTTATCTTTATTAAGTCCCATTGCACCATTACAAGCTCCATACATCTTTAGAGGTCTTTAGCTTAGCCCAAATACTTTGCAAAAGTCTATTTGCTGGTCGGGGTCGTTGAACTCCTAGAACTAGGCATTCAACGTTGAACTCCCAAAACTGGATGTTCAATGTTGAACTCCCAAACCTAAGCGCTCAACGTTGAACTCCCAACTTCGAACGTACAACACCTCCAGATCATTTCCTTCCTATTCTTATCAAACTTTCCTTTTTTGGAGTCAACATAAATCATTATCAATATCAACGAGTCTTCTTACCTTATTTAGAGGTCAATATTACCTCATTTAATGGCTTGTTTGACCCATATAAGAATTGATAGTCAAATTTGGTAAGTTTCTAACCTGAGGGTGTTGTAAGGCTGATTTTGGGTGTTCAACATAGAACATTTAGTTCTAGGCATTTTACACTTGACAACTCAACAATGCCACATCAGCCACTTTCCTACTTTGAAAATTTTTGAATTCAAACAGTTTTATTTTTTGGAAGACTTCGTTAATTGTGTCAGGCGTCATTTTGACTTTGACTAAACTTTATTAGCCTTTTTAATGGACAAATATTCCTGTTGACAGCTTGGGTGTGTTGAACTCCCCATTTGGGCATTTAACATAGAACGCCTAGATTTGGACGTACAACACTTCTGAAACAGAAACTTTTGATGTAGCTATCCCAATCCTTCCAATTTTAGTCCTTTTTACCTTTTTTGATCCTCTCGTCCCTCTATAAATAGAGGAGTACCCCCAGCCATTGCGAGGACCTAGTGGAGGGAGATCAGTCATACATTGAGAAGGGAAAATTATCCTGAGTGATAGTGTGTGTGTAAAGAAGTTCTAAAACTCTAAGCTTGAGTTTTTCTTCTTTCTTCCACCACGCTACATCCAGACTTATCCAGAAAGCTAGAATTTTGAAAAAGAGAGAGATTTTGAACTTGAGTCTTTTGCCGACTTCTGCCATGTCACGTCATCATCTTACAGTTTATGCATAAAAAGGGGTTTTCTTTTTTAAAATATTTTGCATACTGTATTTCATTTTAATTGCATGTCGTAGCTAGGTGTTTTCATTTCATTGCAACCAAGGGGATAAAGCCTCTCGGGTAAGTCTTCTCCTCCTATTTCATATTTGTAACTTAATTTGCTGAATTGCTTACTACACCATATTAATCCGCGACATTTTGATTTTATTTTGTAAGGAAGAAGAAGCTCACTGGTGCAGGAACCTATAGGCACTGTCCTATAATAGCTGAACCCCCAACATACACATCTCTCCAAGCGTCTCGAGGGCTAACGAAACCAAACCGAAAGTGGTGATCACACCGATTCCATCATCCGTGGAATGAATGAATCAGATACAATCAAAGAGACACAAGCGAGGTAGCAAAATGCATCAAGGTATGTAGAACGTGCGCCTCCTCCAAGAGAAAATCTCGTATCCATAGTCTGGCGATCATGGTGGGACGGCTAAAAGTGTCCCCGTGCTAAGGTGAGTGTTCCCTTCTTCTTCCTTCTTTTTTTCTCCTTGCATCTTTTATTTTCATTTGCGGATTTTTAAGAGTCGTGGCAAAATTCCTTACAATGTTTTGAGGCACCACGATCTCTTTATTTTTTGGTTTTTCTTTTTACGCTTAAATGCATGTAACCACCTTTCCCTTGATTTCACTTATCAAGAGTAGGGGTGGTTGACTAAAAAATATAGTTTTTCTGAAAAAAAATCACTGTCTGTGTGTGGAATGCCATATTCCAGGCGTTCCATGTTAAACACCTAAATATAGGCATTCTACGTAAGACGTCCCATTTCCAATGTCCAACACATCTAAACAAAAATCTCTCTATTTCTCAAAGTTTCTTTTTATTTTCTTTTTACAACTGGCCCAAAGATCAAGGTGTGAGATGGTCGGCTTTGTCGTAGGGACCGAAACCTTGATTTTTTAGGTGCTTTTCAAAAAATCCAAATAAAAAAATCGATATTTTCTCTATGACTTGCATGGTCCTTATTGGAAACTAATTTGATTGCATCTTTTCTTGGGCTACGTTAATTACCCCTCAATTCCCAAGCACCTCTGTTGTAAAGGGCTTGAGGAAGGTATTTTCATTGTCGTTAGCTTGCACAAGTGCCACTTTTTTCTTTCCCTTGGCTCTCTGTGAAAACTAATTAGAACCCTAAGTCTAGACTTGTATTCTTCCCCCCTCTTTCTATGGTTTGTTATACTTGTCTGTTTGAATACGTAAGAGTCCCAATCAATCCTAAGTACACTAGGCTCTACCTCTACCGGGTAGGGATCTAAGTGTGTTTAGGTTCCCTTAACGATCCTGAGGAGTCGAGGTAAGAGGTAGTACCCAAGAAGAGAAATTTTTATTTCATTTGTTAGAAGCCATAAATTACTCCAAAGAAAGCCATACCTAAACCATAGGCACCTTGAGAGCAACATAGGTTTAAAACACTAATAATAAAGTGAAAACATAAATCAAGTCTTTAAATGCTTGTTGGAAAGTGTTTCTGTGCAACTCTGTGAACAGGGGTGTAGAACGTCAATTCTGCAGCGTCTTATGTTAGACACGTCAGATATAGCGTTTAACACATTGTTTGAATTTCTGTTTATTTTTTGCTTTTATTTGAGGTGAATGTTGAATGTCATAGGATAAATGATTGAACAAACATTATAAACAAGACATTGGCAATTTCATTTTCTTTTTTTAGAAGCTTGTATTAGGTTCCAAAATTCTTTGTAAGTTTTCTTTTCTCATCAAGTATAACCTTTTTTCCCTTTTAATAGAAAAAAAAAAAAGAGAGAGGGACAAAAAAAAGAGAGAGCAAAAAAAAAGGAAAATCAATGAAAAAGGAGTGGTTAGAAAAATTGAAAAAATAAAAAATAAAAAATATAAATTGTCTGAAGCATTATACGCTTATTTTGTAGGGTTTAACGTTAAACGCATCATGTAACAGCATCCAGCACTGCCAATTTGCCAATCAGCATATTTTTAGCATAATTGAGTTTGCCATTAGCCAAGATTGAGTCTAAATACAAAGAGGATGTGCCAAAGGTCTGTGAGGTTTGAATAATAATATTGGACATTGTTTGTATTGACCAATTCAACAATTAAGGGGCAGAATTTGATAAAGGCGTTAGATGCTAATTTTTATGTGTCTTACGCATCTTACGTTAGATGCTTGTGAACTAACGTCTTACGTTTTGTAGTAACTTAAGTTAGCTAGAGAGTTCAATTGCATGCCTGAATTTGAGGTCAAACACCCCTGATCATAATTGAGGCTACTGAGACACATTTAACACACCCTAAGGAGCCTGCCATGAGAATATTCCATCCAACCATCAGAAAAGAAGTGGATCCCGACTCAATCTAATATCAGGCCATGTGTTGCTTTCTTGACAATGACACCAACCACCCCGGCCCATTGGGGATGTTAAGTCAACAACATGGTAATCTCCATCAAGGTCAACACTTCCTATGTGAAGGACTACGAAGGCCCGTTGCAAACCACATCACTAAAGGTCTATACTAGGGATAGCTCGAAAATGCACAGCTGGATATCGAAGACCAGGGACAAAGAAACGACCCAGATGGAGGAGTATGAATCAAGGCCAATCCTTTGTTCTTAAAGCAACCACAGCAACGACTGGCGAGTATAGAGAAAGAGTCAATTTGATTTTCTCCAGTCAGTCAAATTGGAATTTTCATCATCAAGTTCCTTTTCAACTACATGTCAATCAAGCTTCAACCTCTCAAGCTCAAGGAAGGCTCAATAACTTAGCAGAAATGAGAAAGATGCTCATTACACTGGGAGTACACACTCAAACTCTGTCTACCTTCGATATGAGTAAGTTCCCTCCTATCTGATTACCTCCAGGGTTCAAGTATCCAAAGATGTCCAAATTCAATGGAGCCATGAATCCTCATGGCTACCTTATGAGGTTCCAAATGGAGGCCGTGCCGTATTACCATGACCTGAGACTCCTTATCTACATGTTCTTCTGTTCTCTTGAAGGGGTGCCCATGGAATGGTTCATGTCATTGAGCAAGGGAGAATTGAGTAGCTTTGAGCAAATTCAAGAAAGTTTTGTATTCAAGTATCAACATAAAATTGATCCAAAGTCGACCTTCCTTTATTTAGCGAAAGAAATGATGAAATCCGATGAAGATTGGTTCACTTATGCTAACCAATTAAGAGACATGGCCTCCAAGTCTGACTTAATGATCCCACAGAGACAAATGATCCAAAAGTTAATAGCAAATACCACAAGACCAATGAAAAAAGGACTCGTTAGGGCCTACTGCTGGTCTATTTCAGCATTATATGAGGTAGCAGCATCAGTCAAGGAAACTATCCATGAGTTCGCAATGGAAGACCCACAATTGCTTGAGAATGATATTAACAAAATCAATCAAATCACTATTAATCAAATTCAATGGAGTAGGGCCGACAACCATCATGGCAATAAGGTCTGAGGTTACACTTGTAGTCGTGTCCTCCCTTTTGACCACCTTGGGCTATGCTTGAGGTTATGATCTTTCAAATTGACCCCCTAGGGTTACGCCTGAGGCTGCATCCTTTCAGTTTGACCTTTAGGTTACTCCTAAGGTTATGATCTTTCAATTGACTCCTTGGATTACACACAAGGATGTGTCCTTCCAATTTGACCTCCAAGTTACGCCTGAGGTTACAATTTGACCCCTTGGGTTACGCCCAAGGATGTATCCTTCCAGTTTGACCTCTAGGTTACGCTTGAGGTTATGATTTTTCAATTTGACCCCTCGGGTTACGCCTGACGAAGTGTCCTTTGTTTGACCCCCTCGAGTTACGCCCAAGGCAGTGTCCTATCAGTTTGACCTCCAGGTTACACCTAAGGATGTGATCTTTCAATCTATCCCCTCAAGTTATGCCCGAGGCAGTGTCTTTCTAGTTTAACCTCCAGGTTACGCTTGAGGATATGTCCCTTCATTTGACCTCTCAGGTTACACCCGAGGTAGTGTCCTTTCAATTTGACCTCCGGGTTACACTTGAGGTTATGATCCTTCAATTTGGCCCCCTCGGGTTACGCCCAAGGTTGTGCCCCTTCATTTGTCCTCACGTTACGCCTAAGGCAATGTCCATTCTGATCGACTTTCCGGTTATGTCTAAGGTTGTGATGTTTCAATTTGACCCCTTGGGTTACACCTGAGGCCATGTCTCTCACGTCAAATTCCCTGAGTGTTGGAACCCTTGTCCAACTCAATCCCACATTCATATTAGAATTTTAGAATGTTGGATCATTTATCTAGCTTGGTGGAAGCAAGTGTTGGATCTCCTTCCTCCTTTTAAAACCCCCTGAGTCATGCCAAATGGGAATATCGTCAAGCCTTGAAGCTAGTTTCGTGCTGAAACCATCTTCAAGGAAGGGCAATCTGTTGATATCTCGTTTTGGCACTCCTTTATCTTTATTAAGTCCCATTGCACCATTACATGCTCCATACATCTTTAGAGGACTTTTGCTCAGCCCAAATACTTTCCAAAAACCCATTTGTTGGTCCAGGTCATTAAACTCCCAAAACTGGGCATTCAACGTTGAACTCCCAGAATTAGGCATTCAACGTTGAACTCCCAGAACTAGGCATTCAACGTTGAACTCCCAACTTCGGGCGTACAACACCTCCAAGTTATTTCCTTCCCATTCTTGTCAAACTTTCCTTTTTTTTAGAATTAACGTAAATCATTATCAATATCAACAAGTCTTCATGCCTTATCAAGAGGTCTACATTACCTCCTTTAATGACACATCTGACCCTTATTTGAATTAACAGTCAAATTTGGTAAGTTTCTAACCTGAGGTGTTGCAAGGCAAATTTTAGGCGTTCAACATAGAACGCCCAGTTCTGAGCATTTTACACTTGACAACTCAGCAATGTCATATCAGCCACTTTCCTCCTTTGGAAAATTTTGAATTCAAATAGTTTCCTTTTTTGGAAGACTCTGTTAATCGTGCCCATGCCAATTTGACTTTGACCAGACTTTATTAGTCCTTTTAATGGAGAAATATTCCTATTGACAGCCTGAGTGTGTTTGTAACATCAGGGCCTGATTATCCATTTTTATAATAAACCATGTATTATTTGTAATATGGTGTTTAATGGTTTATTAATGGGTAATCTGTTGTTTCTTGGTTGTGTGTGGTTGTTGGTGGTTTTCTATGCATCAGGTTGTGATTTGGGACCTATGTGGAGTCCGGTTTGAGGATGCACAGCTGTCTCGGTTTGCGTGCCATTCTTTTCTCTTTTCTTTTCTTCCTCTTTTCTTTCTTTCTCTCGCGAGCCCTACCTTCCGCCATTTCTCTGTCTTCTTCTTCTTCCTCTTCTCCCTCTCGTGCCACCAGCGACGGAGGCCCGTGCCTCCCCATCTCGTCCGACGGGATGGGTGGCCGGCGCCATGTGGATGGGGATGGAGATAAGAGAGGGAGGCAGTGGCAGAGCAGAGGAGGAGCAGAGGAGGTGTGCTGCGTAGAAAGAAAAGAAGGGAAGAAGAGAAGCTGAGGCGTGTGCAACCATGGGAGGAGGTGGTGAGCCATCCATAGGTTCCGTCGGAGCTTGTGGAGGCTTGCCAGAGTGTGGTAAGGGGCCTGGGACAGGTACGCGACCTCCTCCTTCCTCTGTTTCGTTTTTGGGTTAAATGTAGTCTTTAGTTGGACCCTTCCTCCTTTGAGGCGGTCTCAGCTTTAGCTTTACACACTTTTGATTTTCTGTGTCTTGCCAACCAGTTTGAGCCAGTTTGCTCTTGAGTCTGTCGGCCACTTGGCCATTCTCTACGACCCTTTTGTCTGTCAAACCATATTTGAGCCAGTTTGCTCTTGAGTCTGTCAACCACTTGGCCGTTCTCTACGACCCTTTTGATGTCAAACCGATTTGAGTCAGTTAAACTCATTTTCAATCCTAGAGTCTATCTGCCACTTGGCCGTTCTCTACGACCCTTTATGATGTCCAACCGATTTGAGCCGGTTAGTCTCTTTTTTGCTCTTGAGTCTGTCTGCCACTTGGCCGCTCTCTGCAACCTGTTTGTCTGTCAACCAGATTTGAGTCAGTTAACCTCATTTTCATTCCAAGAGTCTATCTGCCACTTGGCCATACTCTTGTCCTTACCTAGCGGTCGAATTTGTGTTGCAACCAGGGTGTGAGAAAGGAATCCCTTAGGCGATACGGCTAAGGAGCTGCCGAGCCGATCACGGCGGAAAAAGCCAGGAGCGAGCACCAAGATTCGGGACACCAGCGGAGGAGATCTCCAAGCTCAGGTAAATCCCTAAGGACGATCATTTCACGCGATTTAACTCACCTTACCAGTGCAGGCACATTGAATCCAAGCTCAATTTGTTCAGAAGAACTTTTCCAGAGAATGATCACTCAAAGTTAGAGCAGACTTGCGAGCAGTTTTATTCTCAGAACAGCCAACAATGCATCAAGAAACAGCAGTACCAGATCTTGCACACAAAGAGCCAGAGAACCTGGAGATCTGGACATTTTTTTTCTTCATGCACAGTCGGAATGCTCGTGGAGGACCAAACAAAAAACAGCAACGGGGCAGAACCAAAGCAGTTCCCAGCCAGATCAAGGACCAAATGCCAATCATGGTCCGTCAAACAGAGTGTGCTAGGCCGGGGACATCACTCATTAGCAGCTCCTAACCAGCAGTACTACCAGTGATCGTCGGCCACTCCCGAGCCTTGCAAAGCATCCCAAGCGTTTCATGCATCATCGCTGCATCATAAATTGCATTATCTACATTGTACTCTTCTTTTTTTTGCATTGTAAATCATTATAATACAAACAATGGCATTTGCCCGATGAGGAAATCGGAGGCCTGTCTGCTTTAAGGAAAAGCTTGATCCTACTCATGTGTTACTACCTGAGTGACCTAGGGAGTGAGGGAGAGACTGTCCGGGAAAATGGGCGAAATGAGTAAATTCCTAAATGACCTACACCTCCAGAGGGGGAAAAAATGCTAGGATGAAAATGAGAGTGTGAGTCAATATATAAAAAATATATATATAGACTTCGGAGCACAAAAGAAATTACGAAGACAGAAGTCGTAGACAAAAGTTGGCTCCAATGAGAGAGGCATGTAGGACGACTCTATCCCTACCATATAACTTGGAGAGGAGTTGAAGCTACACCTACCAAGCCCACATATCCAAAGGGACTTGCCACCCCTTTTTAATCAAGCTAAAAGAGCAACCACCCCTCAGCATAGGTGTCTATTACCTCCAAGCAGGGATAGGGTAAGTCAGCATGCCGTTGAGGGAGAAAAAGAAAAACAAATTATTGAAAAGAGTAGGTGTAGGGCCCTAGGAATTTGACATGGAGCCCATTTTACCTCGGAAATCCATGAGTGAGAGCCAGCATAAACCCAAGGATCCTGGTAGCATCAAGTGAGTTGAGGACAATCTAATTCCTTGTAGCAGGCAATGAAGGCTTCCTCAGCGCTGAGGGCATACCTTCTATCAACAATGTATAAATCCTGCTTCCATCTTTTAAATCTTGCATAAATCATTTAGCATTAAGCATTGGTGATTTCA
>JAMKQA010051950.1:0-12992 GCA_024699735.1 Posidonia australis
GTAAATTTACTTAATTACCCCTAGGTTAATGGGTTAACGGGTACCCGTAGTATGCTACCCTGACCCTGACCCACTAAATTTATGGGTTAGCGGGTGATGGGTTAACGGGTCAACGGGTATACAAAAATTCTACCCTAATCCGTTCTTAACGGGTCGGGTTAACTCGAGTTAACGGGTTATACCCGACCCATTTACAGCCCTAGTCACAGGAGGCATCAGAGGGGTAGATAATAATAGGGTTTTGAGGTGAGAAACCAGTCATAGTAGAGTGAGATCTGGGCTCCTGAAAGAAATTGCAAATAGCTATAGAGTGAGTAGATGCTTTACATCTATAACAATCACCCTTAAATCTACAGTTGCTCTTAACATGACCACGCAAACCACACTTAAAACAACATCCATTATCACGACAAAAGCGTACCAGAGAGGAAGGCTCTTTTTTCTTCTTCTCCACCAGCGTCCACTCGGGAGAACCAGCCTCAGAGAATGAGTTTTCAATAGAGGAGGAGGAGAGAAGAGCGGCAAAACGCGAGCCACCACAGAGGTTCTCAGTCTCACCAGAAAAGTGGTCAGAAGAAATCTCTGTCGTAGAGATTTCTGACGAAAAAAACGGCGAAATAATATTATTATTTGGGGAAGAGGGGAAGTTTCCATTCCTGGGCAGAGAAGCCACCTCAGCATTAATGCCAGAAAAGACAGGAGAAGAGCAGGGGGTAGAGATATTAAGCACGTCGTCTGACGCGTGAATAATCGGGGGTCCCACCGAATCAACAGGCGGAGAAAAAACATACGAATTATCGTAATTAGTCTTAGAATTACCATAAACACCCCCGACATTACATTTATATGTGTTAATCACCTCATTAAAATCAGGGGGAGAATATCGAGAATACCCTCACACAGAGCACGAGGCGTCAGAGAAGCCAGGCTTCTCTATCACGCTGCTCCTAGAGCCAGGAGTCCCGCTCCGACGGCTCACCGGCGGGAAAGAGATCGCCGGCGCCAAGGGAGAAAAAACAGGATCTAAGCTAACAGATGATAGAAAATCTGAGCGAAAAGCTCCAGGTGGTAGAGAAAAAAATCCCCAAATCGGATCTAGAAACTAAAATCATGCCATCCACAACAATAGTAGCAGGAAATCCATGTGCAGAAGAAGAAAAATGCTCAAATATCACCGAACCATAAGTAGCAAAACTACCCGAACCCAACAAACAAGAAACCACCGAGTACAGCCAGATTGGCGACAAATATTTGCTAAAATACAAACAATCCACAGTAATATCCATTGCAACCATGGAATAGAGTCTAAAACATGAAATAGGGCCGTATTTAGTCAACAAAACACCAGATCCAGACAATCGAGGATCATCCAAGGAACCAGATCCAGACGATCGGGGATCAGAGGATCTACCCCGAAGGGGCCCAGGTGGAGAAGGGGAAGCTTTCCTCCGACCATAGGAATCAGATCGGAGATCTGGAAGAGAAGAAGAAGCTTTCCTCTTCTGACTTCCCTGAACAGGGGCTATCGGAGAAGAAGGGGAGGAAGACATTACCAACCGACGACGCGCTTTGACGGGCGAGGGGCTCGTAGAGAGAACCTCGACAACCAGTTCAGCCTTGTGCAAGCGGAGGTTATAGGGTGGAGGGATGGCGTCGCGGCGACCGGAAGGCTTGCGACGGCCAATCGCCATAGAGTTAGGGTTTCCCAGGGGTTATTCGCATAGAGTTAGGGCGTAGAGGAAAAAAACACTTTTTCGCGAGAGCAACTGGTAGATGATGGAATAGTCACAATTATAATTCATTTCTCTCAAACCCTAATCCTAATTATGGGCTCCTCCATCAACTCTACCTCCATTCTCGTTGGAAAGCACAACCACAACAAGGTTTCCGCCACTACGACTTTTAGTCTCCAATGGTGACGTTGTGGATGTTGGAGAATCCAAGCCAGAGGTTTGATGGTTGTGTCAGATTCTAACAAAATGATTGTAGATTTTTTGAATGGATGGATTCTCCATTCATTGAATGTGGTATTGAGGCCATCACTATCCTTCTTAAAGAAGATTGCCAAGTTTAAAGTTAAATAGGAAGGCCAAAATGAAAACTCCACCACCCAAGTGCAACATGTTAATTTCACTATGATTATGCAATACCCAATGATTAGTGTTTTTCTTGGGAAATTTAAGTGGTTTGTGGTAGGATTAATGCTTGGTATTGTTTTGTATCCCATCTATGTATTTTCAAATGAATCAAATTTTATGAGAATTTCGTACTTAATGGTGTTGCAAATGTACAAAAAGTGAACTATTTCAAACCAATCTAATGTAAATGAATACACATGAATGAAGTGTTCCAAATGGAATGAAAATATTTCAAACATTCAACCATTTAGACATTTACCCATTCAATTCAAATGAATGCAAATGAACTAGTGTATGCATTCATTTCAGACATTTCAACCATTCAACCATTTAACCATTAAAACATTCAATAATTCAACCATTCAAAATAGAGGTACAAACTAAATGTTGTAAATAGTTATGTGTACAAAATAGAGGTATAAACATAACAACACACAAAATAAGTCAACATAGTTATGAGTACTAAATAGAGGTACTACTAAATAAGTGTTAAATAAAGCAATATTACAAACGTAATTAACTCATAAACCTATCTACATGAATTTTGAGTTGAATGAGTTGTTGAAGGTATGGAAACTACAAGTGCAGATTAAGCTCTTCTTGGTGGCATTTTAGCCATTTCTCTAATAGACCTAGGGATAATGAAGCTTAAGTTATTCCTTGAAAGTCTTAACACCCTCTGTCCCTCAACAAATACAGTTTCCACACACTAGTGCTTGTAGTTGTACTAGTGTTTGTTTACCTTGGCTCCTAACTCCCAATGTCAAGGAGCCTCAACCGTAGTACCAAGTTTCATAGAGGAGGGGAGTGCATTTTGTAGTTTCTCATTTCCTTCACGTAGCTATAGTGATGTGAGTTGTGGAGGAGGCTAGGAGCTGAAGTTGCATTAGGTGGTTGTTTTTGGGAGCTTTGGGACCACCATGAAAGGAACTATGGGAGCTAGAGTTGTATGTTAACAAATGTACACTTAGGTAGCATTTGGTAACGATTATTTTCCATAACTTATTGGAAATAATCACTTATGGATAAAAAGTTGAACCAAATACATAAAAAAAGTCTACTTATTTAAAAACGCTAACTTATTCTTATGTGTAAAACTCACCAAAAACACTGAAAATGAAAAGCTATAGGAAACAACTTTTGAAAAAAGCTAGCTTTTCGCTATAATCAATTTGCC
The DNA here is from genome assembly GCA_024699735.1 of Posidonia australis. NCBI lineage: Eukaryota > Viridiplantae > Streptophyta > Magnoliopsida > Alismatales > Posidoniaceae > Posidonia > Posidonia australis. The sequence continues at coordinate 3,316 of JAMKQA010051950.1, forward strand.
TGTAATTGTTACTAAACGCTACCTTGATCTTCTCCAAGTCTTCAACTATGTTTGGTCATAACAATGAAATTGTGTTCATATTTCTTTTTTCTTGATTTCTCTTCATCAACAATTTCTAAGATATTCAAGGAAACAGATCATTGGCTTCTCTCTACCTTCCAAAATGGCAATATTCCAACTCTTAGAGTTGTTAGTTTCAATCCGATCACACTTAGACTTGGTGTTAAATGCATATCTCGTCCAATGACAGCGTGAAATGTTGTCCATGGATTGGAATGCCTTTTCTCCTTTAAGATTTATTCTTCTTAACACATTCATTTTCATCTTAAAAGTAGCCTGATTATAATCCCTAGCTCTTGCCCAAAGTATACATTTGTACACTTAACTTCTAAATTTTTCTTTGAAATTTCCATGCAAATGTCTTAGGTTGCGTTTGTTGACAAGATCAGCCGCTCCTGTTACTCCAACTCTGGTCTGGCATAGTTTCTTTACATAAACAATTGTGATTTTTTTGGGAGCAGCTACACAGTGCTCGATCTCGACAAGCAAGAGCAGTTACAATGCCTCAAACAAATGCAACCTTAGACCAAATTTATAGTCAGCACCACTAATAGAAATCTCATTTGCTTGAAGCAAGTCTTAAATGAAATCATTAAATATATTATCTATTGAATACATTTATAATGAACTTATAAAGCAAAAAATAAGTTAAACATATGTTACCTTCTGTTTGCTTGACATGAAGGTCCATCCAATCTCCTATGTCCCCAATGCTTTAACAACATTAGTTAAAAATCACGTCCAACTATCCTTATTCTTGATTTCTACTCTAGCATGGCATATAAGAAATTATTGATTGTTGGCATCCATGGTACTGACACTCAAATAAATTCCTTTATATGGGCTTGATAAATGACACTCATCAAGACCTAAGAAAGGCCTGTAGTGTGCCATTCCCTTTCTCATGGTATTTAAACATACAAACAATCTTTGAAATAAGAATAGCTTAGATTCTTCAACCTTAAAATGTTACAGTAGTCCTACAATTTATTGTATTGTTCATTATGACTTCCATAAATTAGGTTCAATGCCTTCTACGTCACTTTATATATTTTTAACTTACTAACATTCAAGCAAAGCTCTCTAAGCACACTAGTCTTTAATGCTTTGGGTTTTCATCAGGATCATATCGTATTCTATCCAAATAATGCTTTACTAACCAAGAGAAGGTAGCTTATTTGTTGGTCACAATCCTTGGATATGGATGAATGTAAGCGACTAATTGAGGAGTGTGGAATTCCTTAGATGGGCTTCCTCTTTGTGTGCCTTATGTGTTTGAGAGGTATCTTGTAGGTGATATGACCATATGAGCCTCTATCTCTTTATATCCTTTTCTTGATGAAGACCTTCCCTTTGTATAGAGGTGGTGCTTCTCTTTTTGAATTCATGTCAGTTGAGGACTCACATTTGAATTTCCAAATCTATTCTCATATGACAGGATGGCATGAACCTACTTATGATTGGACATCCTCTCTATCTTAACGATCTGAATTGGCGGCTATATATTTGGATTGAATTCAAAAATGATCCAATCCTTCCTTTTTTTCAAATAATATAGATTGAAGGTTAGTCGTCGTCACCTATATTGGATGGGCTCATGGCAATCCTCTCACGTGCATGTGGCATGCCACCTTACTTTGCATTTGGGCCTAAAGTAGGCTTGGACCTTGTACTAGTGTTATTGATGGGCTCCATCTATATTATTTCTACCTGTACTGGGCTATTTTGGGCCATTTTCTCGCACGCCTAAGAAAACAGATGCCAACAAGGGCACAATAGGGAAAATAAAGTTTTTTTTTTTTTAACGTTAACATAACAATAACAAGTTAGAACAAAATATAACGTCAACAGGGAGTGAGGAGAGTAGGAGACTCATTGAGGAGGACCATTGGAGAGGACTATTGGAGGAGGTCTTGTTGTCTTGGTGTTGTGGTGTGGTGGTGGTGCCGCAATGTTGGTGCAAGCTACAACTTATCGCTTGCTTTGCTAGGCGCTGGCCACTACTACTAGTTGTTGCTCTGCTAGTGCTAGGATTCAACCATTTGAGATCGGAGAGTTTGGTAATGGGATTAGGGCTACTGCCTAAGGTGAGGCATATACTTAGGTAAATTGCATTTTAGGTTGACTAAATTGTATATTACTCAAATATTTTTTAAAAATTAGAGTGAAGCACATGCCTCACCTAGCCTGTGTATAAATCCACCATTGTTTCATAGGTCGCGTTTGTTTACCAGCTCCTTCAACTTTGACTGCTTCAACTGCCATTCGGAGCTAGATTCCTTAAACAAATGTCGACGATGAAGAGCATTGTTAAAGAAAATTTCCCCTCTTAACACTATAGATTTACTTATATTTAAGGAGTAGGCATGGATAGCTCTTCCAAAGAGTCAGTTGATTCTTACCCTGAAATTCCATATTTGTCCTACGACATAGGTGATCGAAGACCTACAGCGCAGGTGATCAAAGAAAGTTGGAGCTACCAGAGAAAGGTGGAGCGATCAGAGTGGGTGTCGAGCTGTTCCAACGACTACACTCCTGTGCTTGCTCCTGCGTTGTCGACGGAGAGGGCTAATCACTGGAGAAATGTGGAAGTATCGCAAAGGAGGAGAGATAGAGGAACCCATCTGGAGGCATAGTTGATACGTTGACGACATAGAGGAACTCACTTGGAGATCCAACACGCGAGAGGAAAAATAGATGAGGCACATCTGAGGTAGAAGAGAGATGACCCTCTATTACCATCGAAATAGGAGCGACGAAACTAAACGCAACTCCCAAATTCTCACAAGAGTTTGTCACTATTAGAGAAGAAACTAAGAGTTACTACAGTATCAACTCTAGCTCTTTGAGAGTTGAGAGTTGGACCAAACAAACACACCCATAGTTGTAACCTCATTTTAGTTCTCTATGCGTTCCATTTTTAGTCAAGTCAAATATACAAATTTCCTTGGCTTCAAATGTGAAAACGATCCTTATAAAAGCTTAATTGTGGAGTTACGATAGGGTGACTATAGGCTTTGGTACAAGTGGAATTTGACAAACATGCGAGCCAAGAAGTGAAGAAGCTAGCATGTTCTCTTCTTGAGAATTCATTGTTTAGTACTTTAAAACTTCTCAACATTTATCTAAGAATATTTTGTTGACTTGCCCCAAGAAACTAGAAGTCAAATTCTTAATTTTTGAAGTCGTAACTTCACAACTCGTTTTAGTTCTTTAGGTACTTCATTGTCAAACTACGTGAATAGGGCATGAAAAAGTTCAAGTCAAATGTATAAAATTTCTTGGCTTTAGATATAAGAAATCTGTAATGTCACAACTCATTTTAGTTCTTTTTGCATTCCATGTTTCATGGTGGAGTTGGTTTGCTAGAAGCTATCCAAGGAGTCGAGGAGCTAGCATACTCTTTTTAAGCGATCTATTACTCAGAATTCTGAAACTTCCGAAATCATGTTGATCTCAAAACAGTTGAGTTGCTCCAAGGAGAATTCTAGATAAGGAACTAGTGAAAGTCAAAATTTTAACTTTCAAAGTCATAACCTTCATAACTCTTTTTAATTATTTCCTCGTGGAGGTTTCATGAAATCAATTACTAACAAGCAGGAGAAGTCAAAGAATTTGTTGGTTTAGATTCTATCTAGATAAGGAACTAGCGAAAGTCAAATGTTTAACTTTCAAAGTCATAACGGTCATGATTCTTTTTAATTATTTCCTCGTGGAGGTTTCGCGAAATCAATTATTAACAAGCAGAGGAGAAGTCTAAGAATTTGTTTGATTTAGATTCTGTCTTATTGCTTTTTTATAGATTTTGACTTATTGTTTTTTTTACAGAATATGATTTATGATCGAAAGTTCAGATACCTTAACTTTTAACTTTTGTCAAATTTATTTATCAAAAACCGTGTCAACTTCTACGCTTAAGTTGATTCTATTTTCTCGTTTCATTCGTATCCTAGTTATAAAGGTTCTAATAGGAATTTAAATGTCAGAATTTGAATCAAATATAGCCTAAGGTTCTATTTGGAATTGCCTTTAGAAATACAACTTTTAATCAAAACCCAATTTTTTTTCCCAAAAGCTATATATTATAGCCTTTTTGTTAGTAGCTTTTTTTAGTTCAAAATACAGGAAAATTGATCACAAGTTTTGAAAAAAAAGTTCTAAATGGAAGATCCATTTGGAACTACTTTATCAGAAAAAAGTAATTTTTAACAAAAGTTGTAGTTTGAAACGGAGCTCCAAAGTGAAATATGTGAAGTTTTAGCTTTCAACAAATGTAGAGTTCCTGGATTCAGATGCGAAACCACTTCCACATTTAAGAAAGCTTGTGTGGCCTTGTAGGCTTGGTTTATAGACTACTATTTCTTTAACATATTTAGCACAACAAATGTAGAGTTCTAGCTTTCAACAAATGTAGAGTTCCTTGATTCAGATGCGAAACCACTTCCACATTTAAGAAAGCTTGTTTTGATCTGCTATATATAATGTTTCAACTGAAATAGAATGACAACAAAACTATTTGATCATACAAGTTATAGAAGATGGCAACATAATGTAAAAAGGAGCACCAGCAATATACGGCATCCATTGATTTTGAACCCATTTATTTTCAGCATCAGAACATCAGTAGCCTAGTGCTCCTTTGCATTGACAAATTAGGGAACAAGTAATAACTGAAGAAACACTTGAAAACCGAAAGAACTCAGTAAAAAAGATCCCAAACAAACAAACACTACCAGAAGAAACCACATCAAAACTTTTTCCATCCATTTTTGATCTTTGACTCCAGTACACATCACTTCATGAGAGAAAACCATTCAAGAACATTGAATTCAAGGAACCCAAAAAAAAAAAAAAGGCTAGACAAGAGAAGAATGCCAAACATGTGGTCTTATGTTGCCCAAAGCCCCCAATCTCATGGGGGAAAATAGGACTTCCCTTTCATTCACTATCATTATTATTATTCCTATGCACAACACAAATTAGTTCTTGGGTTCTTGCTCTCCCACCAAAACACAAAGAAGAAGATGTAGTAGTAGTGGTTATTGGGAAGCGGACAGGAGAAGGAAGGAATCATCTTCAGCAAGTGCGGCGGCCTCCGCTTCCCGGAGCCTCCTCTCGAAGCTCTCCCTCCTCTCCGCGGGAACAAGCTCCGCCCGGCAGAGCGGGCACGTCCTCTGGTCGAGGTCCACCCACGGGTTGAGGCAGCACCTGTGGAACACGTGCCGGCAATTGCTCAGCCTCCGGACCTCCTCCCTCGCCTCGAGCTCGTACAAGCACACCGCGCATCTCTCCCCTTCTTCCTGCTGCTGCTCGTCCTCCGCCACCAGTTCGTGGTACCGGACGATGGGCAGGATCTCCTGGATCAGCACGGCGGAGATGGGTTTGAATTTGGGATTTCGGTAGTGGGGATATGCGATGGAGGAGTCGGGATCGAGGAGATCCCCGAGGCCGAAGAGGGCGAGGGTCCGGGAGATGAGCGTGCGGAGGAGGGAGAGGAGGTGGAGGAGGTCGAAGAGGAGCTTGGGGAGCAGCAGCTCCGAGCATCCCAATGGAAAACCCATTCTCCTCCTCCTCCTTGACACCTCTCTTCTCTGCTCCGGCTTTTTACTGCCAATACTCCAGGCTGTAGCCTTCTTCTCGATCGTATGCTGCTCTTTTTTCTTCAACCTCTACTTGTTTTATAGAAGGCACATGGAGTAGAATGTATAGAGATGTGACAGATGTCTCCTCTGCCAACTCTCCATCTTTGGCTCAGAAAATGACGTGTATGTTTATCAAGAAAAATTTGTCTTAAATTCAAGGAATATGTATGCCTTATTAATCAGTTTGTTGAAGAAGGTAAAGAGAAAAAACAAATTCTTCGGAGAGAAAGGCAAGTTTGTTGATAAGGATGCGTCCGGATGGCTTAAAAGTGGTATTAGGTTGGCCTTTATTTGTTTCCAATTTTCAATTAATATAAACATTCTCTGAAATTACACTAGAGTCTCAGATTAGTTATCAAAAAGTACAAATACTGAAATCAACCCATGCCTCACATTTTCTAGATTTTTCTAAAATATATTAGGCACCTTATGAGTGAATCATTAGCCTACAAAGTAGTCGTGATTTTAGGATTGTTAGGATGCCTATAAACTCTGAATCGTAGATGGATATTCTAAGAATAAAATAAATTTAGAAGTACCTGTAGTTTACTTGTCAACGAATAATCAGTCAAGTATTACAAATATTGACGTTAATCACGATAATGACAGATTGGATGATCCAGGAATGACAAATATTAGTCAACAACATGATAATTCAATGTAAATAATGACATTAATTACAATAATGACACCTTAATTATCATCATCCATAATGACAGATTGGATGATCCAGCCAGGAAGGATAGGCTTTGAGTTTCCACAAGGTAAGGAAGGGGAAGTTGGGTCAGGCAAATGAAAGATCGGATGATAATTAAGGTGGTGTAGATTTGCTGAGTTGTGGTAGCCTGGGCAACTTGGGAGAGGGAAGGAATGAGGTTTAGCATGGCTCTCTCCAAGTAGTTGAAATATGACACATTGATTTGAGTTACACCATCCGACCTGAAGGAGAAAATAACTTCAGACTTCCAACCTGCAGGACTGAGACTGCATTATATTCCATTAGAAATCGAATGCCTTAGAATCAATAGAAAATATGCGGTAGGATGGGTCAGAGGTATTGACATAGAGTGGACCATCTAAGGAGCAATCAGAATGTCGTCGAAGATAGAGCGGCCCCTGAGAAATGCTACTAGTGCTGGTAAGGTGATCGTGGCTGAATGCCTGATTACAAGCGACATTGAAGGATCTTAACAAGTATATTTGACCATTTGATGATGATCTTTGTGGTGTAAGATTATGTTAGATTTATATTGAAGATAATTGGATGTGGTGTTTATATGAGTTCTCGATCTTACGTCTTTGGTCATCACTAGTGTGAATACAATGATTTCATAGATGCGAGCACAATGATTCTATGAGTGTAAATACAATGATTTTAGAAGTGTAAATACAATTATTAGTGTAGGTGTGTATGTAATTAATTTTTAGGTGTAGACATTAATTTTTTTTTTGGAGAAATTGGAAAAGAGAGCCATGATGTTTTCTTAAATATGTGCAAATATTGAATTTCTGTACAGTTATTGAATTTTAGTAAAAAATATTAAATATATGAAAACATTGATAGTTTATGCACACATTAAATTTTACAATAACTAATAACAATCAAGCAAGTCATATCTTCTTGCATAAGATATAACTCCAAACTAAAATAATGCTTATTACCAATCATCCTATATAAAGAAAAATCTAGTATCATAAGTAATCATTTCAATAACATTATCAATAAATTAAATTGAAACTAATTTTCATTGTTTCGTTTTTAATTTCAATGTTTGGTGTTGATGTCGAGGGAGCCATTAATGTTTCTATGAATACGTGTAAATACCGAACTTTTGTACAGATACTAAATTTTAGTAGAAGATATTGAATATGTGCAGTTATTGAAATTTTGTGTAGAATTTTACAATGACTAATAAGGGTCAAGCAAACTGTATTAATAACCATCCTAAATTGAAAGAAGACATATCAACAACCATCTTATCAAAAGAAAAATCAAATAATGTAAGAAGTAATTTCAATGGTTAATTCAATTACAATATCAATAAATTAAATTAATTTTAATTGTTAGTATTTGATTTTTAATTTCAGTTGATGTTGTGGGTCTCACGGGGAGAGAATGGAATGAAGGGACACATGGGAAGAAGATAGGGGTGAAGTCAGGGAGGCCATGTCTGTGGTTGGTTGGAGGAGACATGTGGGTTGATATCGTCACTACAATTTTTTTTAGTTGTTTATTAAATTAAATCATAGATTAAGAGATCTAATAGTTGAAATTAGTGGCATATTGGCACTATTTAAGAACAGTTCCTTATATATATAGGCAAGAAATCAGATACATTTTCTCTTAAATTAATTAATTTGAAGGAAGATTTCCTCAATTTAACTATTTTGAGGGAAGTTTATTTATGTACGTTGGATTGTTATCTAATGATTGTTGTCAAAACCACCTATTTATTCATCGTGGTTTTGGTTTTTTATTTTAAAAAAAAACTATTACAATCATAAAACTCGTCGGTTACAATCACAAAACTCGTTTAAATTTAAATTGAAATTGGTAGTTACTATTTATTAATATGTTGCACAATATTCGAAATTATGCTAGTTATGGTGTAAATTCCTATTTACATGTGATTTTGTTTTTTTTTTTCTTTAAATGGTTAGGATTTCAATTCATTCACATATTGCCCTATTTAGCTGTAGTTATTTACCCATGTATTATACAAAATTTGATAATATCTTTTATTGAACTAAATATGTCATTGTGTTATACAACAAATTCAGTTTCTGTTTAGTAATACTATTTGTTCAAAGTTTGCTTTGTTTAGTAATACTGTTTCAATGTTATAGTATCACTATTGTGTTAGTATATACAAAGTTGAATGAAAATAAAATGTTGTGAAAACATACTTGTCGAGTTGTGACATCTGGGTCCGATTATCCATTTTTAGTTGTAAACCATATAATTAATTGTAATATTGTATAAATGGTTTATTAATGGATAATCTATTATTTCTTGGATGTGTGAGCTTGTGGTTGACTTTCTGTGTACCTGCTTGTGTTTTGGGACCAATGTGGAGTCCAATTTGAGGATGCATAATCGTCTCGGTTTGCATGCCTGTTCTTTCTACTTTTCCTTCTTTCTTTTTCTCCTTCTCTCACTCATGAGCTCACCTCACCCCATCTTCTTCCTCCACCAGCCCGTGCCACCAACGACGCTAGCCCGTGCCTTCCTATCTTCTCTGACGTGATGGGTGGTCGACGTGACGCAGGAGGAGGAGGAGATAAAGAGGGGCAGGGGCAAGTGGAAGAGGGAGGGCTGAGATGCGAGAAGGAAGAGGGAGGGGAAGAACGATGTGCGCGGAGGAGGTGGTGGTTGTCCGTGTGGTTCGCTGGCAAGGGAGCTTTGCCGGGGCTACGCCGGAGTGCGGAGAGACTCACTAGAGTTGGGGAGGCTCGCCGTAAGAGGTTCGCGACTCCTTTTCTCTCCCATTCTCTTCTTTCAGCTTAATGGATTAAATGCATGTAAAATCGTAGAAAAAATCAGGGAATTGATGAGAATGAGCTGAATAACATGAAAACTTAGATATCATGCGATTAAAATGGAAATTTGTAGGAATATACAAGATTTTGGGATGAAGGCTACAATAGCCATTTTGAGTCTCATCCCTTTGTAATTTTCGTGTGGATTGTGTGGTTAATGGAATCATAAATGGTTTGAGGGGTTTTGAAGTAGATTCAAGGGTCTACACCCCATGATTTAATGGTAATTTGTGATGTGTGTTTGGGAGGTCCGATCGAGGCTCTCACTTCCGACGATTTTGTCGACCAAAACTGTAACACTTGTAAAATTCACTTTGTAATTATTTACATTTTATGAATTTTATTTTCCTGAACAGGTGTTACTGTTCCGAGGCCCATTGTGTGGTTTGGTGCTTTTGGGCTTGGGCCTCGTGGGTTGGCTTCTTTTTGCGTGTT
>JAMKQA010051952.1:0-10173 GCA_024699735.1 Posidonia australis
TGGTGCAACTTTTCGAGCTACACTTGCCGCACACAGGTCTGGGTAGTTAGCTTTATTTATTTTAATATTGCTATTTGGTTGCATTTAATTGTGTTTGGGTAGTTCTTATACTGTTGTGTAGCACGGGAGTGTTACAACAAGCGAGTAAAAAGGTCTCGTGTACATGACATATGTCAAAAGACTTCCAAGTCAATGATCTAGGAACTGTCCCTAAAGCCTTATAAAGCAATAGTACCTGAGGCAGAGGTAGTGGCATGTGATGTCACAACAGAGGACTGACAATTTTGAAACTGAGAGAACTTCACATACTCATCCTAAGGTATGGACATTGTTGGAGTGACCGATGATGATGATGATGTTGTAGCAGGATCAAAGGATGTCACTGTAGTTTGAGTCTTTATGGTAACCTGAGCCCACATTGGTCGATCAAACTTGTTCCAACATCTATCAAATCTGTGGTTAAGTTGACCACAATACTCACAACAAGGTCGCCCTCCTCCATTAGCACAACCACCATGGCCACCTCCTTTGGCCATACCGCAACCACAACCACAAGTAGTAGTCAAAGTTGATCGATCTGAGACAGAAGCTAGTGTAGTAGTAGAAATCCATAGGACTTTTGAGAAAGTAGTCTGTAGATCGGAAACTATATCAACACCGAGAATTTGTCCGTGAATCTGAGAAGAAAACTTAGATTTTAGACTGAATAGGTATACAACCACAGCTAGTTCATCTTTATACTGTCTCAACTTGCTGACATTAGCAGTCAACAACTAAAAGACATCAAGTTCATCTAGTAGTCCTCTTAGAGTAGTGTAGTGATCTAGAACCGAACCATCTCCCTAACGAAGTGTCAAAAGGTGCTCATAGATCTCAAAAATTTTAGATATATTCTTCTCGCACCCGTTAGTGATCTTCAGAGTGTTCTGATCTTCTTAGTAGGGCAAAGTAGCATCATGCTACAAGCAATACTAGGCTCCTTGCTATTTATTAACCACGAAACTATTGCACTGTCATCTACATACCTGTCTTCATAGGTGGCATCTTTCATGTTAGGAGGTGGATGTGTAAGATGTCGTATCTTACTGTGGATGTGTAAGATGTATTTATCAACCACGAAACCATTGGACTATCATCTACGTACCTGTCTTCATAGGTGGCATCTTTCATATTAGGAGGTGGATGTGTAAGACGTCATATCTTACTGTGGGCAACTAAAAAGGTCTCAAAACTCTAGAACTACAACAAGTAGTTTTTGCCATTAAATTTCTTGGAGGTTCTACTAAGATCCTTTACAATTGATTCATAGGATGCCATGATTTCAATGTTATAACAGTCTGATTTTGACAGAAACAATTATAATCGACACAAATGGAGCACAAACTACCCAAAAATACACACTCAATAATGTTTAGGGGCACACGCGAACGACAACATATATCCACGTACAAGCACTACTAGAGACAACGTCAACGACCTAAAACATGCGAATCCGATCACCAACAAGGCTACTGAGGCCGCTAGAGACCATAAGAGGACTTCCCCCCTTAGCCGACCACAAACAAGAGAAAGGAGGATGCTGGAGGCAGTGGGTAGGGGAAAGAAAGGCCCGAAGACTATAGGAGAACTTTACCAAGAGTGGAGAGGACGGCTCGAAAATCATATGAGAATTTCCTCCCTTACTCAGCCACAAAACAGAGAAGGAAGGAGGCCGATGGCTATGGAAAAGGGAGAGGATGGCCAGACGATGGCTGTGGAGGATAGACAAGTGCGGCTCGAGGCTGGATAAAGGCCGATGACATCTCCTTTGCCACCTATTGTTGCCGACGACGACTCCTATTCGCCTGCCGCAGCAGGTAGCGACTCCTTTCATTCTGTTTTCCCCTTTTTTTTGTTTTGTTGGATTCTAACTCTAAGCTTTAGTACCATGTGAGATTAGGGAGAGAATAACAAAAGAACTAACTCTCTATTGAATAGGTGATTACATATTTATAGAGTTATTAAATAAATGGCTATCCAATAGCCCATTAACCACACACACACACATATCCAATGGATCTAACACTTGTGATTCCTTCAAACACCAATGTTCCATACCCACTCTCTTTTTGTTTTAAATTGAACCTCGTTTATAGTTTACGAATGCAAATCTCAGAATTCCCAAAAGAAAGATAGCCAACCTTGCAGAAATTAGCAAATATCACCGATCTTCTCACAGCATAAGGGCCAATCATATCCAACTTCCAAAACAAAAATAGAAGTACATCCAACGAAAGCTCAGAAAGAGATGCATCTATCTGCCAAAATAACAAATGATGATAAATTTCGTCTCAGCAATCCGGTTAAAGAAAAAGCTAAACTATGAGGCAAGAAATATATGCACATTAACCTTCTGACCTGTCTTGTACTAAAGTAAAAACGCACAGGTACTCTTTGCTGATTATTTCCTGCAGGTCTAAGTGTAAATCTAGAACGAAAGAAGAAACAAGTGTCAACAGGAGAAATGAATTCTGACCTGCATTTTAACAACAGATGAGTCAAAGGGTCAGAGAACATTACAGGTGAACCACTATTACAAGGAAACAATGATGGAGACAAATTGAGAAACAATATTTCACTATGTTGGAGCACTAACCATAGGTTTTGCTGGCCATCGAAGCAAAAAGCTGCAATTTTAAATTTACCAATTAATCTAAGTTTAGTAGGAAAACTCTGGCCAGTGACATGGAAACCATCAATATAACCTTGTACAAGGGGAAATTTGTCATTTGCATCTGAAACCTCATGAAATATCATCAAAGTGATCTTATCGATAGTGATTTTGAAGAGGTTGGTAATCTGCCAAGACAACCCTGCCACACAAAATGAGTTCCCCCGAAAATCTGTTCTATAACTCTCACAGGTGTACAATTTGGATAAAAGCACCCCTCTACTGTCTGTTAATAAATCACTATCATGAAACACTTTCACCTTAAATGGATTCCCAGGCTTCTTTACAAACTCAGGAAGCCCATCAACGAAAGCCACTGCACACTGACTTTTAGAATTCACAAGGTGAAAAGCTTTTCTAGAAGAAATATCAAAAGATTTTAGGTCGTCATCTTTTTCCTGGCTGTCTGCAATATAGGGTGAGGTCTCCCAAAGGGAAGAGTTCTTCTCACTATTGGAAATCTCAACAAAGTCAGACCCTGGACAGAAGTTTAAGCATAGTGGCTCCCCTGCATCATTCTTTGCATGCAATGACATCAAGAAAAAACGTGGTAAAGTTGATCTCCATCGTTTAGTAGTATGGTACTTAACCTAAACATAAACACAGATAGTTTCAATATGGTAGTAAGCATTGCAAATATGGAAAGTAAAGAAGATCGCAATATGCAACAACTCCATGTTTGTTATGATGATCGTTATGATAAAAGCAAGTTCTATCTCAAATTTCATTAAAAACTTAAATTGTCCTACTTAAGTATATTAAAGGAAAAGTAAGCTTTGTATGGATAGGTAGAATGGAAAAGATATTGGTGGCAGAAGGTGAGAGAACATGGGAGAAAATCATTAACATTTACAGTGTACCTTCCATCACTACATGAGAGAACTAGAAAACACAAGGCTAACGTCTACCAGTTGATGTTCATCATAAAGATTAAACTATATATGATATAGTCCATCGAGATACGATGGGAATCCTACTAGGTTGTAGGAATTTCTATCGACACTTCAACCTACATAGGATGGTAGCATAGGCTTTATTCTATAGGTGTTGAATCATCAAATGAAATGCAAAACTTGAGATAGTATGATTGGATAAAAAACTAAAGCACAAAAAATTACAAAAAAAGGAATTAATTAGGTTTTATTTTTGGAAGATCAACATAAGATATCTACCTAGTACCATCTTAGACCTCATCTGGTGAAAATTCTTGGTGGCAAAAAAAACCCAGAATGATGATTCTTGGCATAGATTTTCAGAAGTGTCTATCTAGATTTTGGACATCACTATTGATGTAGGTGGACTATCTCATTTGAGTCAGACTAGTAATTAGATTTTGCAAGGTAAATTGTCAAAAATATCCACATCCTGCCTGTAGGCCCACCATGACATGCAATTGGTAAACATTAAATGTCAAAAAAAAGAGGAGGGCAGTATTGTCATTTTCAACTTGATATTGCTTGATTCTCGTAGAATTCAATACATTTGTGATGCTCCCAGTACCTAATTTACATTGTAAATAACACATCATAACTTCGTCGGATTACATGAACAATCTGTCATGTGACATGTCACTTTCATTTGGCTGAGATTATGGGACTACCTAAATTATTCCAATATCTAAGGTCCCAACCTTAGGCTTAAACATTTAAAAGGATAAAGTAGACAAAAGAGACTTTTACAAGTTCTAGTGTATGTTTTTATCAGCATGCAAAGAAAAAAATATAATTAGAAACAGAAAGGAAAAATATTAATGAACTGAAACTAAAAAGGTCAATAAGGTTTGCTAGTGAGACACGAAAGATGAAAGAAATCAATAAAATGAAACTGACACACAATGAATATAGAGAAATAGCTAAGTCATCCCGCAAGCATAGAGCCACACCAATTTTTACCGATTTCCAACTTGATTCTTCGAACCACAGGTCACTCCATCCAGCCTGACACTGAGCACCATTGGAAGACTCCTTCAAGGATCCAAATCCACACAGCCACATCTAATCAAGTATTGCTAAAGAAGACTCTTTTAGACCTCTTCTTCCCAACCATCCACTATATTGCTGGTGTGAAAAATATAACAAAGGTGTTTCTCATCCATTGACAATGTCAGCATCTGCCAAAATTTACAAAGTTCCGTGATTGAATTCCCATCAGTCTGCTACCTTTCTCAAATAAAGCAGCAGCTTTATTTAAAAGAGACCACACATGACTACACGACCTGTAGAGATGAAGACAACTTTCTTCTTGTACTTCATACTGCAAGTATGTACTTGCCAAACACTATCCTCACTTCTCAAGTACCACTTTCTTCTTGTACTTCACACTGCAAGTACGAACTTGCTAAACACTGTCCTCACATTAAGTACCAATTTTGTAAGAGTTCGGTCCAATGAGACAACACAAGAAACATCAGGCAGAGCTACAACTATAAGGAATCCATATGATCTCATCCAAGGCATGATCGTGTCCATCAATCTATTTGAGATATCTGATTAGTTTCATCTTACACATGGCACACATAAGTCCATGGATGAGTTTTTGTGGGTGTAAACACTGGATTTTGTAATGAACATTTTTCTTCCATATCATCTTCAATAGGTCAGTAAATATTGCTGGCTCAAAACATTGTTCTTCTTCATCACACCCACACTGATTCTGAAAGACAAGATAATGCACCATGAAAGCTACACAGGACGAAATTTACTGAGATCAGCAACCCCAAAGAACAGAATTAAGTATATAACACTTCCCAACCTGCTAGCCTCTACTCAATAATATGATGGAAACTCAATTACAAGCATCAAGGGAATTTTAATTAGAGGCAAACCTACTTATTTCAAAGGAAAAGAATCACCCATGCACCTAATCATTGCAGCCCCTTCCTTTACCACTTAGCAGGGCACATTAGTCCCAATTAAAGATAATTGGTTGAGGTAAACCTTAAGTATCATTTCCCACTCAAAATGTTAATGCAATAAATTAGTATTTTTCTATTGAACCCTAACAAAACATAACCATATAGCCTGCACATCGGAGGAAGCAGACCTCAGCCCATCTTGTTATAAAACCCTTAATTAGGCCATGCAACTTCATTTTTCATCACCACATGTTTGATTTGGTTCACACACAAAGGGTGAATAGCATTGAGACCTTGGGTCACCATGTCGTTAGTTAACCCCACTCTCTCTAGCAAAATAACCCTTTTACATTTTTCTGATCATGGTTGAAAAATCTCCACTTCGCGATGCATTTCATAATTCAGCACCTTCATATGGTCTCTTGGTTCATGGCTTCCAAATTTTTATCCAATCCACACAATAATAGGCTTTTTCAAGGTTAATTCCAAACGAATACCCACCTGCTTCCATGACCTCTCTTTGGATAAATTACACTCTTCAGCTACTAAGTATTCATCAGAAATTGTTTGATCCATAAGAATTGCACTTTGGACAAGGAAATTAGACTCTCAAGTCTCAATCACTCTTTACAACCTCTCTTAAGGATTTGATGTTGATTTTACAGATCCCATTTAACAAGAGCCCGGTATGTAATCTTAGATATATTCATCCCCTCTTTCATTGGTATTAATGTTAATAAAGTAGACTTGATTCTAAATTAACCCCCATGCCAAAAAACCCTCACCATATCCATCAATTGGATTGTATCACAGATGGTGGTCTTGGTTGTTTCCTCTGAAGGACTTCAAACTGAGATTTGTAAACCATGGACAAAAGAAAAAGGTAATAACTAAAACATGAATTAAGGAAGTTTTCCCTCAGTTGGAAGGGATTCAATTCCATAAATTCCGGGTCAAGAATTTATAAAGCTATCCTATATGCTTGATGATCCTTGTAACAGTAAATACCCAATAACGAACCCATTAAACATATAATCAATAAATTTGAGATAGAATCCCAAATGTGTCTACTAGTCAACTTCGACAGGCAGAAAACTTAACTCTTCCAAATGCTAAATGGCCATTTAAGATAGCTGATAACTCATATACAGCATCATATTTTACAATTTTTGTTTATATGCCATAAAATAAATCCTATTCAGCAAAAAAGTGGAAAAGACAGCTTGTGAAATTGTTATCAATTTTTTGCTTTTTCATGAAATTCCAGTCCCATGATCCTATTTTCATAATTTCCTGTAGTTTTAATGTGTCATGAATATGCTGCATTTGCTTCCAAGTTCTTTTTTTGAATTTTAATCCCAATGGACAAATTAGAATGTGGCAGCAAGTTATCCAACAAGTAACAATATTGACAAGGGATTGTGATGACTAATGTCAGCTAACTGCAGATGGACAATTTGAGATATAGCAAAAAAAAACTTTTTGACAAAATTTGTAGAGAAAATAATAATCCCATACTCTAAAAAGGGCCTTTTCTCCAACAAGAGAATAATGTAGTACACCAACTAAGCAGTACTTCCTCCCAACAGCTTCAACTGCAAAATACATGTGCTGCTCAATATCTTGAATTGCCACGACCGCTCCTACAGCAACCAGAGTACAATTATTACAATATCAATATCTTGTAAAATCAGAAGACCATTGTGAGTGATAATAGAACGAAAATCAACAAGAACAAAAAGGTACCGTCAGCAATCGTGTGATCTGAACTGTTTTGACATTCACTTCTTGGGGCAGTGCTCAAGTTCAAGTTATGATCAACCTCTGTAGTGGAAATCGCAGATAGAGGTGCACCTAGATCCAAAAGCATCTGAAGAATGGGAACCATTGTTACAACACTGGTGTAGAATTCAGTAATAGGATGGTGTGCTAGATTTAACCAAAAAGCACGCGTGAGTGACATCTAAGTCACCCAGTACGTGCCCCCAAAACACACAATCACAAAGAAAACTCGGTAAAACCAAAAAAAACTAGTTTCCAATCATTTGCAAAACTTGATTTTCTCCTCTGAAAATCATTCTCTTTATTAAATAATCACTTGGGAATTCAATCCCAAAACCAAATTCTTTCTTTCACAAACATTTGGAAATTTGTTCCAAAACTACTTTTCTTTCAAAACATTCCTTTTTCAATATTGGAGATTTCTTCCCAAAACACACTTTTCAAAACACACATTCTAACCAGATCCAGCCTAAAACACAAAACCCCACTGGGCTTTAAACCAAATCACAAATACTGGCTGACAACAGGTTAAAACACCATCATTTTTCTTCAGGATTCTAGGACCATTTTACAAGTCCTATCCTGACCACACACACACATTCACTTACTTATTCATTTCCTCTTTCATTACTGTTGTTACCTTAATCAGGGGTAACCTGGCACACAAGCAGTAGATGAGGACATCTTTCCCCAACCATCCTGCACTGCCGCGATAGGATTCCCCGTGCGGGATGCCACTGTCCTGGCCAACAAGCCTCACATTTCCTGTTCCTCACAGGAGTACGGAGATACGTCTCGGAAGACGCCCCAGCCGATGACCTGAACAACTAGGACCAATGACCCAGGCTCAGCCTACACCGCTTCGAGCTCGGTGACCCGAACAACTAGTTACAACTACCCAGGCTCAGCCTACACTGGCAGTGATCCGAACAACTAGGCTCAATGACCCAGGCTCAACCTACACTGCTACGAGGAACTCGGTGACCCGAACAACTAGACTTAAAGGCCCAAACTCAACCTACACCGATCTAAACCTCGGAACCACAATCTTTCTTAACACATTATTAGTGTTCCAACACTCTTTCCAGTTTTCCAAAAACCCATTTTCCATTTCATTCATTCTGTTGCAGGACTCTGTTCCTTGCAACACTCGACCCTCCTCTGGGGTCCCAACTCAGGCCATCAAAGTCACAATAAAACCATAAATTGGGTCTCAAGCCCAAAAACCACACAAAACCATCGTTAAAATCATTTATAGGGTCAAAACTCTGAAACCACATCCAAATCTATTTGATTGGGGTACCACATGCATCCATGTCATTACACGGACAAACACCAATCACATACATCCATCATGCCAAAACAACCATTTAATATCATTAAAAATCATATTAAAGGCTTAACAAAACAGGGCAAAATCAGCATACCGTTTTCCCAAATCGGTATGCTGAAATCCCCTGATTCGGCATACCGAAGGGGAATTTCGGTATACCGAAATCTCCTGATTCGGTATACCGAAATCCTTCGGCATACCGAATCCCTGTTAGATTTATCAGCTTCAGGGGAAACGATCGACCGATATCCACCGGTCGTCCAAGGGCAAAAACGCAGGGTACCGCTGAGAGCAAAATGGTATGCCAAACCCAAAAACGGCATACAGTTTTCTGCTATTACAGAAAACTCCCCCAGCCACTGTCCTCATTTTCTCCCCCAAGTGGGAGTAAGAATCGGACCTCCCAAACGAACACCATAAATTCTCATAAAAACATGAGGTGTAGACCCTCAAGTCTACTTCAAAACCCCTCAAACCAATCAAGATTTCATCAACCACACAGAAAGATATAAATTCGCAAAGGAATCATGCTCAGAAATAAACCTTAAAACATTTAAGGTAAAAACTCCACAAAACTCCCAAAATCAGCACAAACTAGCATGATCCTTACACAAATACATCATAAAACTCACTTCCAATCATATTATGATTTCCTACAATTTTTCATGCATTTATTACGATTTTCATGCATTTAATCTACTGTTAACCACAAACAGAACGGAAGGAGGAGAAGGATCGCGTACCTCACTCAGGCCACAGGCGACCCTTACCACACTCCAGCAAGCCTCCACAAGCTCCGGTGGAACACACGGACGGTTCACCACCTCCTCCCACTCGCACGCCCCAGCTCCCTTTCTTCTTTTCCTTTTCCTTTCTCGCCGCACACTTCCTCTGCTCTGCCCATTGCCTCCCTCTCTTATCTCCGCCACCATCCACATGGCGCCGGCCACCCATCCCGTCGGACGAGATGGGGAGGCACGGGCCTCCGTCGTTGGTGGCACGGGTGGAAGAAGAGAAAGAAGAAGAAGACGAGTTCAATGGTGGAAGGGCGTGGCTCGCGAGAGAAAGAAGGAAAAAGAGGAAGAAAAGAAAATAGTAAAGAATGACACGCAAACCGAGACAACTGTGCATCCTCAAATCGGACTCCACATAGATCCCAGATCATAGGCAGATGCACAGAAAGCCAACCACAACGACACACAGCCAAGAAACAACATATTATCCATTAATAAACCATTAAACACAATATTGTAAATAATTACATGGTTTATAATGAAAATGGATATCCAGACCCAGATGTTACATCCTACCCCCTTAAAAGAATTTCGTCCTCGAAATTCAGCTCTGACAAAACAAGTAGGGGTACTGTCTCTGGATGTCCATCTCGCATTCCCAAGTAGCCTCCTCCGTACCATGGTGTTGCCACTGAACTAACACCAATGGAATCACTCTATTCCTGAGGACTTGCTCTTTCCTGTCCAGTATCTGAACTGC
>JAMKQA010051953.1:0-12394 GCA_024699735.1 Posidonia australis
GAACAAGAGAGTATCATCAGCGTATTGTATATTGACCACTGTTGGTTCCCATGAGGAAATTTAATACCAGATATTAAGTTATTATCCAGAGCCAGTTGCAGCATACAATTTAGGACATGCGTGGCTACAATAAATAATAATGGGGATAAAAGGTCCCTCTGTCTTAATCCATTAGTTGGCCCAAAATAACCTTTGGGAGATCCATTGATTAGTATGGAGAACTTAGCAGTACTTATGCACAACCTAGGATATCCATTTAGGCCCAAAACCCAGTCCACTAAGGGAATCCAGCAAGAAATCCCAGTTGATATTATCAAAGGCCTTTTCAAAGTTTAACTTTAGAATATAGCCAGGAGTGTTTGAAGATATCATGAAGTGCAGGGTCTTTTGTGCCACAAGAAAGCAGTCTCCAATTGATCTGTCAGCCAGAAAAGTACTTTGGGATTGGTCAATTGACAGATTCAGCACGGGGGATAGTCTAGATGCCAAGGTCTTAATGATAATCTTATATATGCTATTCACTAGACTGATTGGTCTAAAGTCTTTGATAAGGAGGGCACCATGTTTTTTGGGGATTAAAGCAATAAATGCTTGATTGATAGAAGCAAGAAATTTTAAGTCACTAGAAGAGTGAAAGCTCTGGAAAATATTCAGAATATCTGATGTCAAGAGTTCCCAGAAGTGGTGAAAGAATACCAGTGGGAAGCCATTAGAACCTAGAGCTTTGTCTTTAAGCAAGTGAAAAACATTCTCTTTAATCTCCTTTTCAGTAAAAGGGATCTCTAGCAAATCAGGATGTGGAATCTTAACTGGGACAAGACTGTCTCAGTCAATGGGGACTTTGAAGTATCTGACTTTATTAAATTGCCTTATAAAATGATTTTCTATCTCTCTACATATTGCCTTTGGAGATTGGATCATAATGTCATTAATGGATAGAGAGGATATGTTATTGACCGTTCCATGACATTTTACAATATTATGAAAGAAGGATGTGTTCAGATCCCCTCTTTTAGCCATTGAATTCTGGACTTTTGCTTCCAATAAGATTCCTGTTCCTTTAATAGTGTCAAATGTTCTAATCTTAATGTCTTTTTCTCTTCCCATATCACATCACTTAGAGAAGAAGTTTCAGCTAACCCATCTATGTGTTGAATTTGAGATTCAATATATCTTAATCTTGTGCTTCTTTCTTCCCTGATTGGGCCAACCCAATTTTTGATATTAAGCTTCAGATTCTTTAGCTTGTAGGTGAAGGCAGCTATAAGAGAAGATTGGGAGTATAAATCTAAAAGTTTCTGCCAGCAATCCTGAATGAATTGCTCAAACCCATCGATAAAAAACCATGACTTATAGAATCTAAATGGGGAAGGACCCCAGTCAGGTGGGACAGTGTCTACTAGAATGGGAATGTGGTCAGAGACGACTTTGGCTTTTTTAGAGCAATAGGCATAAGGAAATTTGCCCGACCAATCTGTTGATATAAGGAAACGGTCAAGTTTAACCATTATTGGGTGAGATTTAAAGTTGGACCATGTGTAAGAATAATTGTTGGGGGAGAAATCTATCAAGGAATTGTGGTCAATAAAAGTATTAAATCTTCTCATATGAGTAGTAATTCCAAGCTTAAAGGAGTGTTCATGAGAGAACCTAATGACATTAAAATCACCTCCTATAACCCAGTGGCTATTGACCAGAGTGCTGAGATTGTACAATTCATCAATAAAGACTGACTTTAAGTTGGAATCACAGGGTCCATATACCCCTATGAGCCACCAATCAAATCCATCCTCACAATTTTTGAAATTCAGACAAAGACAATAAGTTGCAGATAAACAACTTATTTGTTCTAAAATCCTGTCATCTCAACCAATGAGAATACTACTTGAGACACCTATGGAGGGAAGATGTGACCATAAGTTAATCTTTCTACCTCCTAGTGATCTAAGAGCCCCTTGGGAAAAGGATTCCTTTTTAGTTTCACTTATGATTATAATGTCACATTTATTGGATTTAATGAAGTCTCTCATTTCTCTAATTTTGTGACAGGACCCTAGGCCTCTTATATTCCAAGTAACTATGATCATCAAGAACTATGAGGGGAACAAGAGCAACTATGATCATCAAGAACTATGAGGGGAACAAGAAGAAACTATCTTCTCAATAGTGTTATTGCTATTATCTAAATTAATTAGAATCTTATCTTGGTCCTTCCTGACCTGGTTGAAAAACCTTTTAGCTTCTGCTATTGAACTAATAGATATGCCAATTTTTCCACAAAAGGATTGGAAGTGTTTATAAGAATCCCAGAGAAGAGGATCCTTAACACTAATCTCTGTATTAACATTATTTATTGGACCATCAGTAGAGGCAAAATTAGAGCATTCACTATTGCTTGATAAACTGAGATTAGAGGAACCAGAATTAGGAGGATTCAACATGGAGTTACCTGGAGCATGCACAGGGGCGGGTGGCTGGGAAGTTGGGATCTCAGTGGAATGATTACCTACGTCATCCTTTTCCAAACAATCGTAAATCACCATGATTTTCTTAAACTTGGCCAAGGACAAGTTCCTGGTCCTGATCTCAGCTTCTACAAACTTAGTAGTATCAAGCGTAGCATGATGATCTACCATCTGGGTGATAGTAGTTGGGGTGTCATTAGATGAAAGGGATGATGAGGCATTGAAGAATCCCCCAAGTGCAGAAGGGGTAGGCAAGAGTCCAGCAGTAATTGTAGGAGTAAAAGAAGTCGAAATGGAAGAGATTCTAGTCCACACATTTTTCCCACTCTTAGGGACTTTCCCACTACTGGCACCTCTCCAACCATTGTTATTTTTAAATGATTTCCTAGTGGGATTGAGACCTCTAGATGATGAGGCCTGGGATGACTGTTTTGGCCATCCAAGAGCAGTATTCTGATTTGGCAGGAAGAGAGAGCAAATGTCCCAATTACGTCTATATTTGATGAGATAAACTATTTTCCCAAATGCAAAAAACCTAGAGTCAGGAATATCTTTGCCCTGATGTGTCTTGATTCTAATTCTGGCAAAACCCTGGTATTTGACCCTATCTATGGAGAGGTCAACCTCTAGAAGGTCAGCAAACTCAGAGACCATTAGGTGAAAATTTTCTATATTCCATAGATAGTGTGGAATCCCTTCAAGTCGGATCCAGACCCCTTCCTCTCTCAGAGTGAAGACCGCGTTGGAGTTGGGGTTCCAGTGGATGAAAGAAGCCGAGAGAGATTGTAGGGAGGACCCATACAAGCTGAGAATCTCATTTTTGATCTTAGGGGAATGAAACTTCAGTAGGAATTTACCAAGGGAAAAATCATTAACCTCTGCCTTAGTAGTAGAAGGCCGGTTGTTAGATATGTGATGTAGTAAGACATCTCTAGTAAGTTGTGCCGAATGCGCAGTTATGATAGCACAGCATGAAAAATGGAGGAGGAGGTCACAGGTCGACTCAAAAGGAGGGATGATGGTGGAGTTATGAGGGGTGAGGCCCGTCATAAAGGAGACAACAGGGGGAGGTGACTTCTGATCCTGAAAAAATTTACAAATCGCCACCGAGTGTGAGGGAGAGTTGCACTTATAACAGAAACCATAGTATTTGCAATATTTTTTTAAATGCCTACAAAGACCACAGTTAAAATAATGTCCATTAGCGCGACAGAAGCTTACTAAGGACGAGTAGCTCTTCCTTTTTTTCACCAGCTTCCACCCAACCGAATCAAAATTTCCTGTCCAATTATGACGCAGAAGGCACAGGAGGCACATCCTTCGGATAACAATCCATGACAACCGTATCATTTCTAATTCACAAATTTACTTGGTTATGTAATGTAACAGATTATGGATTGAAAAAAGGCAATTCTTTGCTAACTCCATAAATTACTTTTGTTCATATGTTTCTCTGGGTATGGTCTGATATTGCTTTTGATTTACTAGGAATGGCATAAGCTGATGGAAAGGCAGGACCCGGATAATAGTCAACTGTTTGTTAACCATATAAGACCAGATTTACTATCACTTCTGTTTATTATCATTTATAAATTGCTGTCGAAATGGGTTTTCCTTCTTGAAGCAGCATAATATGTATTAGACACAGACAAAAATAGGGGTATGACTTTCTTTCCAGAAGAAAATCCGGAGAGAGACAGAGTTTTAACCGTTGTACTCCTTTAAAGGGTATGTTTTTCATATCCAGTAAGATAGGCTGCCTCTTCATACAGCAATACCCCCATCACATCTCCATGGCACCAAGAGAATTTTCATATCCAGCTTTCATTTATCTAATTCTATCATCAGTTAACAAGGGAAAAGAAAAGAAAAAGAGTTCTAAATACACGCCATATTTTTTTCGGTCTTTATACAATCAGCATTCAAGTGAAGAAATGAACCTTCATTTTTTGTACTATTTTAAGGAACCATTCAAAATAATCTTCCCAAGCTTACCTAAAACTAATAAAACACAAATAGATTTTTTTTTTAACTTCCACTGAAACAAGGAAAATACAATTTAAGCATTCTCAATCAAACATCGATTCCTTAAACTAATACAACGGAAGCTATTTTTTAGTCCCACTATGTAGTAGTTCTCTTAGTTCAGTGTATTAACTCCCAGAGAAATACATCATTATGTCAAATAATAACACGAATCAAAGCTGTCCGACACTACTATAATCTGAATCCATAAAAATACCTCATTATGTAAAATAATAACATGAACCCACAAAACAAAAACAAACTACGGTTTTGTTTCACAAATAATCTAATTATTTCTTTTAGCCATTGGATGCACTAATTTAAATTTCTTAAAAAAATTCACAATGAAGTTTTCCGATTTTATAAGGGGGCATCATCTTTCTTGGCACTTCCCCTTTTAGAAGGTCTGACTGCGTGTCCAAAATTTGTTTGCAACTTCCGAATTCATAGTGATACAGCAAGAGATCCATTAGGCATGGCTTATAAGCTCATTATGAGATGAATTTTGTCATATTTTGAGAAAGAAACCCGTGAGATATTTGAACTTACAAATGTCAACAACAGTTTTTCAATTATCACAACAATAATGTACAAGCTACAGAACCAAGTGGATCCTTCCAACTCATCACACCTTGCAGTATGGCAACTGATTGATCACCAATACTTCCAGCTTATTTACTATTCTATTAAGCAACACTCTTTCCAGATATGTGCCTGTATTGCTGTGGTACATCCACTAAGCTAAATCACCTTGGCATATATCCAGCTTTGTCAGAGTAACCACACACATGAACACATCCAGAAACAATAAGAAGGGCAATCCCAAACCCACCAAGATAAAGATGGCAAGGAAGAAGAAAGAAATACCTACATTGATACATAAAAGCAAAATCATGGCATCAAACACATGAGAATCCCAGAGAAATCTGACCTGCTATAAGTCGCAGAAATCATCCGGACAACCCATGACGCTGTCGAGGAATCCTCGATCCACCGACTCGAATCCATCCATCAACACATCAAACAACTCATCATCCCCACCACCACCACCATTTCCTGCCCCAATCCCTTCCTCTTCCTCCTCACCATCTTCCAACCCCACTCCTTTCCCCTCGTCCTCCATCACCGGCAAGTGCCCCTCGAACAGCGAAACGTGGCCGAACAGCTTGTCCTTCCTGGAAAAGCTGGTCCCGCAGGAACACCTCCACCTACTGCACTTCCCACAGCTCCTCTGGTGGCTCCTCAGGTCGGCCAGAACCGAGAAGCTCTTTTTGTTGCAGCTCGTGCAAGAGTACGTCTTGGGGCAGTGACTCCTCCGGTAGTGGTTCTTGACGCAGACTGCCGACTTCATCGGCCGGAACCGCCCGTGGTTCTTGTTCCTGTTGCACCCAGCGAAGGGGCAGGAGAATCTCAGCGCCGCCTTCGACGACGACGACGAGGTGGCGGTGGTGGTGGAGCTGGTGAGGGATTCTAGGGTTTTGAACTTGTTCCCGTGGGCTCTCATGTGCATCCGGAGGTTGGCGTCCCGCTTAAAGCCCTTCCCGCAGATCTCGCAGAAATGGACGTGGTCCGCGAGTAACTCCATGGCATCGATCTCAACGATCTCGGGCTCCTCCTTGGGGTCGGCGGGGGGATCGGGTGGGAGAAGGGGAGACGTGGGGTCGGGATGGGAGGATGGGGAGGGAGAGAGGAGGGCGGCCGCGTTGAGGATGGTGTGGTGGATGGCGGAGGAGAGATGGAGGGAAATGGAGTGGTGGTGGTGGTCGGGAAGTGGGTGGCGGTGGGTGAGGGCGTGGGACAGGAAGTGGCGGAGGGAGGAAAGGTTGCGGTGGAGGCGGGAGAGGTTGTGGAGTGGGACCGACGGGTCCGAGGCTGGCAGTGATTTCAGATGATCGACGCCGCCGCCGCTGCCGCTGCCGCTGCCTTCCTCCGGCGGAGGTGGAGGTGGAGGTGGAGCCGTGACCTCGGAACCTCCAGTCATGAGAGAGAGAGAGAGAGAGTGTGTGTGTGTGTGAGTAGAGAGAGGTCAATTGTGGAGAAATTGATGAAGCCAGAGCGAGTGAATACTGAATAGTGGCAAAGCCGGCAGTGAATTCGTATACTTCTCAATTTCTCATGTCATGTAACTTTAAATTTATGGTTATTTATTAATGGCGGTCTTTTATACAGCCGTCTGCAGGGAAGAATCTTTGTGTAAAAATAACAGTTACGATTTTAACATCTGCCCCTTTCTCTCCTCTCCCTTGATCTACATCGTGGTAACGGAGGTATCTGAAGGAGGTAGAGTAGCGACAGCGATGGGCAACATGGTGCATAAGAGAGGTATCAGTACACGAGACGGTAACAAAGAAAAAAACGGAGGTGTTGGAGGAGAACGAAGAAGAACATTAAGGGAGGGATGAGGAGACTATGATGGCCATAGAGAGAGAAGAGAGGAAGTTGAAAGAGATTGACGACGACGATGATGGTAAGAAAAGAAAGAAGGAAAGGCAACAACGGTAATTAGAGGAAAAAAAGAAAAGAAAATAGTATCTTAGCGACAATGAGAGAAACTACAGACACAACAAATAAGAGGAAGGAAGAAGTTGATGGCCGACAACGAGAGGAAGCAGGGAGGCAAAGACGACAGAAAGAGAAAAAAAAGAAAAGATAGTGACGGTGACAACGAAGATAAAGAACAGAAGAGCGTATTGGTTTAATCGTGACTGTTAACGAAGTTGAATGGCATGAATTTTACGTAACTATAGTACCTTCTGTGGTCGTCTATCGAATGGTTTTTTGTGTATTTATTAATAAGATATTCTAACTTTAAATATATATAAAATGTATTTGCTCTATTGCTGATATGCAAGACTGACAGGGACAAATTCGGACATGTGTGGGTCCCACCAGAGAATGCCCTTCAACTGAAAAATTGTTGTTTTCGTGTGACAGTCATATAGTTATTTGATAGATGGGTCACGTGGATTTTCTGTTGTAATTGTTACCTTCCGTTCCCTCCCCGTGGTAAAGAACCTCTGGCTTCTGCTTTATTTGAACGAAACAAAATCTGTTTCCGTAAAATTAATATTTTAAAAAAAAAAAAGGGAACTGCAGTGGTGAGTTGGCTTGTGCTTGGCAGTAGTGAACTGCAGCGGTGGAAGGCTGTTGGCTCTGGTGACCATGGATTGTCGAATTGTAGGTGGTTGATACTGAGTTTCGTCATTTGTGGAGGGGCAGCGGACGTGGCGGTGACGGAAAAGTAGCAGATGCCGGCGAACGTGGGGAGCGTGCAGAGGAGGTGAGTTTGGAGAATAGACCGTTCATGGCTAGGTGGGAGTTTTTTTTTCCTTTTTCTTGGAAGGAAAAAGGCCGTACTTAAATATTATTCAAAAGACAAAAGGCCAGAAATACAGTTAATCGAGAAATATTTATGCCGTGCCTAAATATTATTCATGAGCACATTGGTTTATAATTCCTTGGAGTGAATCTAAAATTATATTTAGCAAAATAAGTTGCTAGTGCTTCACAAGGACCGATAATAGAGAACATAATCCTAGAGATCTGCATTTGATTCCTCCCATTCAACCAAGTGGGTCATATTTTGAGAGTCTCTTCCCGTAATGATATTCTCATATTTGGTGTTCATGTACCATTCTCAAGTCAAACAAAAAAGCTTGTACTTCCAGTGATATTGGCTCACAAGATAAAATAAGATCAGTAAAAATACACTTGTGATGATCTCTCTTGTCTCTGATTATCCTATCATTCCTAGCACAGAAGTTACGCGTTGCATCGTCAACATTAACTTTGGTAAAGTTCATCATTAACGAGGCTCAAGTTCTCTGGTTCCCTTGTTCTTCATCTTCAGGTGTTAGAATAGTAATTGACATCGTAAGAGGCTTTTCATAGTTTTTAAAAGCAATGTTTGCAAATTCCAATGAATTCACATTCATCTTCGTATCTCAAAAAATGCATTCACATCTTATTTTCCATGGTGTCTAAAGGATGTATAAGCAGTACTCAAGCTTCTCAATATTGTTGCTCCCCCATAAGGTATTTGCTAAGGTATGATTTTTGATCCACTCCTTTAGCTTTTCATTAGGTCTTCTTCTCCTAAAACCTATATAAGACTTTTCCCAAACTTTTGTAAATTTACACTCAATCATCAGGTGCTCCATACCTTTATCTTCTTCCTTGCACACTGCATACATGGCATTAGTGAGAATTGATCTCTTCGTAAGTTCCTTTCTTATCAACAGAGTATTGCGGAAAGTACGTCATTCAAAAAAACTTGGCAAGAGGAGAAATGCAAAGTTTCTCGATCATCACATTAACACCATGGAAGGGTGGCACAATGGATGAGTTGGAAGGTTACATGAGAAATTAGAATATCTAAGCAGACAATAAGTTGGACATTTTATCCTCTATGTCATGAGAATTAGAAATTTGTGACTATGCAAATAAGTGAGATATCTTCTCTATATATTTGTAGGTAAATGTAAACATTGATACTTTATTTTCATTGTCATTTCTTCAAGAAAGAATCGCCACTAAATTGAATCTTGAACATATCTTACGATAAATCTTCAAAGAGGAGAAAAATCACCTTCACCTTTTAGCATTTTCAAATAGTGCCTCAATGTAATTGTCAAAAACAAGAAGGAATCAAACAATTATTCCAACCTCCAACTGTTGGTGTAAATTGAGATTCATAGGGGTGGTGTAAATTGATACTCATAGGGGTCACATTCACCACAGAGAACCAAGCTAGTCAAATTTAAAAGTGACAAATTTGAAGGCCAAATAGTGTTGTAGGCTATAACTAGAAGTTGTCATGTTAGGTTTTCTAGAGACGATAGCATGCTCTTGAAGAGTTTATTGTGTGATAGGTCTAACTACTAATGTCTCCAAGCTCTTAATGCAAGACAGCTCCTACAGAATTATGTTTCTTATGATTTTCTTGCTTAAACCATAGGTGATTAACTCATAATTCATGTATATTTTATTCCCATATTTGTCTAATTTATATATAAATAATATTACTCAAGGTATTTTGTGTAAATTTTGCAGAACTTGAGGACTTAGAAAGAATCTACGAAAAATAAGGGAGGAAAAAATAATTGTGTCAGAAAAGAAGAAATTTTTATATAGAAAATTCTAGAGCTACGTTAGGAGGTCTAATACATATTTTCCATGTACCTAAATACTTGTAAATATCAGTCAATCTGTGGAAAAAGTCAGAGAAGATCTTGGATGACATGGACGCCTCCCAAGCGCTCAGATACAGATCCCACACCTCCTAGGGGCCTACATCAGATACTTTTGGCTTGATCTTCTTTGGATAAGATTCTCACTTGTAAATATCATGTATTCAAAATTCAAGATTAAATTTTGTATTCAGATTTGTCTCTGATATAAGTATGTCCTTATAAATCTATAAAAGGACCCCTTATGTAGATCTATGGAGCTTCCATCTAGGTTTTAGAATCTTTTCTCTTCTTGTATTTTGGGGAGATCTAAAAGATCATCAGTGTAATCTCAGGTTCCTTTCAATAAAAAGTCATTTTTTATTTAATTATGTCTTCTATTTCTCCTTTTTCCTCTTTTATTTTCATGTTTTATGTTATCATACTAGGCTAAATCTCTCTTTACATCTAGGGTTCTTGAAATTAGATATAGGATATGATTATAATATTTAATCTCATCTCATCTTCTATGCTTCATGATGATTGCCTCTTTCTTATTATCTACTTTTGCAATTATATTTCGATAGATTATTGTTAATCATGTATTCTCATGATCTATACTTAATGATTATTGTTTAGAAATAAGAAACATTGCATATATCTTTTTATCTTGGTATATTATGCCGCATGCATCTTGATAGATTATTATAGAATCATGTTTTTTTATGATTTATTCTCGACATGTTAGATCTTGATATTGTATAGTAGGTGTTTTACCTTCATGCATTACTTTTGTTTAATAATAATCCTTGATAATTAGAACTTATTACAAAAGATGAGATAAATTAGATATTTTTGTGATCCACTACGATCTAATGAATAGAAACTCTAGATGTGCTTTTATTATTGATAGTCTCTTTGTGATTCCTTCTTTTTAATTAACTTTATATATAATCCATCATTATCTCTCCCAAACCTTCTTTAATAATTAATAATAAATCATTGTTTTAAAATATTTTTCTCAGTGGGATCGACCCGAATTTACCGACGTACTACTCTAGATGTTGTGCACTTGTGGTTAATTAAAACGAATACATCAAGTTTTTGGCGTCGTTGTCGGGGATTAGTGTTTTATAACATTGATTTATTGTCAATTATTTCTTTTTTTTTCGTTTGTTTTTAAAAAAAAAGACAACTACTTCGTTTTCTTTGTTTTCAGATATATTGTTGGAGATCCATAAGAGAACAAACTGAGAAAAAAAAACTCTAGCTTCAAGGAAGCGAGAGCGCCTCCTAGGTGCCCATTTGAATTTCTGGTGCCTCCTGGGCGCCCAAGTCAGGTATTTATTTTCATATTTTAAATGTTGATATTTTTGGAATTTTTTAGAATCCTGATCTAAGGTTTATATTTTGTTTTGATTTCTGTTTTTTCTCGATCACTAATTTAAAAATCGAGCATAAACTTGAACCTAATAAAAAAAATTCATGACAATATAGAAACCTATTCTTAAAGGCATACATCATATAGGGTGCATTGAAGATTAATTTTATTTCTTGTCAATTTATTTTGAAGATTGCTAGAGGATACGTGTTCTCCTACTTGATTCTTAATATTTTTGAGCATCTAGTTAGTAGGAAGAACAACTTGTTTGAGCATAATTGTTTGTTGTATATCAATTCAAAATACTTAAGGGCAACACCTATAGCACAAGATAAGGTGGGAATTTCATCACCCTTCCTTAGCCCACAAACAACAAGAAAAAGTATCAAGCATTGACCTAAGTCTTAATTAAAATCAAATAGACATTGGCCCCTTGGATTCAAGCTCAATAAAATAAGGGAGTCTAAGGGTGACTCAAAATTTAAAATTCTTTTTCTACTTGGTGTCTAGAAAAGTGATTCAAAAGGCTAAGCCTTAAAAGACAAAGTGGTTATCTAATTAGTCTGTTGCTCAAGCATTGGAGTCTCCCACTTTCCTCCACTGATCTGGCCAATTTGGTTAAAGAGTTTTTATTTGAAGATCTCACGGGTTAACTTAACAGTTAGAAGCTGTCTAGATTTTAGGTCAACCATAGAATTAGGGTTTGTGTGACTTGTGTGATTAGATTAAGTATCTTCCTCCTCTATCTTTCCCCCTTATCTGGTTGTTTCTCGTATCTTCTCATCTTTCATTTTTTCTATTTTCATTGCATTTTGTTTCAAAAAAAAAAAGTCAGCTTGTGCGTGCTAGTTTGGGTTGGAGACCTGTAACACCTGTGAATTCATTTTGTAATTATTTACATTATAATGAATTTATTCCTAGACGAGTGTTACTGTTCTGAGGCTTGTTTGTGTGATTTTGTAATTTTGGACTTAGACCTCGTGGGTCGGCTTCTAGTTGTATGTTCCTGTGCGTGGTTGGCATTGTGCATTGTGACACTATGCTTGTGGGCTCGTGTGTGGGTCCGTGTGGGGCCCAGGTTGTGGGTTGATAGTTGTGGCTGGTGGTTGGGCAATGTGGTCAGTAAGCTCATGCAGAGTGTCGTGGCTAGAGACGCGTAGGTGAGCACGCATCCAACTACTATATGCATGTGGCTTTATAAGTCGCTTGCTTCGTTCCTCCATCGCTCGCCATCCGCCTTCTTCTTCTTTCTTCTTCTCCTCCTTGGTGCACACCCTTCCTCCCTCACCTCTCCTTCCCTTCCTCCTCACCCCTCGCCGTCCCCCACCCCCTTCTTTCCCCACCCATCTCTCCTG
>JAMKQA010051954.1:0-11022 GCA_024699735.1 Posidonia australis
TTTTGGTTTTTGCTGGAAATTTGATTAAGACTTTGATATTTGCTGGAATAGTCCATCGCTCTTGATGTCGGTATGTATTTTTGAATTCATGCTAAGACACTCTAAATCTTTTTCACGTTATAATATTTATGAAAATAAGCACAAATGAACAATCATCAAAATTAATGTTAATATTTCTAACAGAGATGGGGAGAGACGGGAGAGAAAGGGGAAGAGTGAGGTGGAAGGGTGAGTGGGGGAGAAAAGAGAACGGGTGGAGGGAGAGGGAGACGATGGAGTGAAGGAGGAAGTGAAATGGTGTGCTCAGGAAGGAGGAGCCGCGACCAAGGAGAGGAGGGGTGGTTCGTGCACTAGGTGTGCATGAGCTTATAAAGTCATGCAACGAAGTAGCTAGGCACGTGCATACCTGCGCGCTTCGTCTACCAACCGCCCTACACGAGCCAACAACTCACCGCACCAAACACCACCACCAACCGGTCCACAAACGTGGACCCCACACCTGGGTCTACAAGCATAGTGCCACAATGCACAGTGCCAACCATGCATAGGGACACACAATCAGAAACCGGTCCACGAAGTCCAAGTCCAAAATCACCAAACCACACAAACGAGCTTCGGAATAGTAACACCCGTCCAAGAATAAATTCATTATAATGTAAATAATTACAAAATGAATTTACAGGTGTTACAATATAGGCTAATTTTTTGATAACATCTGACCTTAATTAAAATAAGTAAGGCCTTAAATCTAAGTCAATTTTTTATTATTGTTTAATAATAGTTATTATTTCTTATTTGACGGTTAAGAAAGGAAAGAGTATTTTTGGAAAGAGTAGTAATGAGGTAATGTGATTGTCTGACCTTATTGCACTGCTTGGAAAATGTACATAAATTGTCGTTGGTCAAAGAGGAAGAAGAGGAAGATGTGCTTATCGCCATGACTGGACACAGGGGAAAGATGAACGATGGACGAAATTGGGAAAAAACAAGAAGAAAGGGAAACTTTGAGAGTGTGAGAGAGAGAAAACTAACACTGGAGAAGAAAATCATATTATAGATTGTATACTAATTATGTAACGTCCTGAACCCGGCATGTTACCTAAATCATAGTATCATAAGCAAAATTACACTAATTACAGTAAAATTAAATAATTGCAACTAAGGCTCACCTCTAGAAAACAATGTGCAGCTAGAAGTTCCGACTCTAGCATCGGAACTCGACTGCACACGATTTGCACTTGAAAATCAAACAAGCACGCGTGAGTGAAATCTAAGTCACCTAGTACCTAGTACACACCCCAAACACAAAAACAACGAAATCCAGCGAAAAGCCAAAAACTCGACTTTTAACTTATAAAACTTAGTTTTCTTTTTTTTTTGAAAATCCATTTAAGACATCATCATTTTTTTTGAAATCACTTGGGAGTCTGTTTCCAGGGTTATACTCTTTTCAAAAACTCACTTTTCCTTTTTTTTTTTCTTTTCTGGAAGTCATTTCCAAATCCATGCATCTTTTCAAAACTCATCTTTCTTCTTTATTACTTGGGATTTCTTCTCAAGACTAAAACCACTTTCAAACTTATATATTGAAAAACCGTGTTTCCAACCAGATTCAACCTAAATTCCAATGCCTCTCGGGTTCAAAACCAAATCGTAAATACTGGCTAGTAACTGGCTAAAACAAAGTTATTATTTTATTCCAGGATTTTAGGACCATCCATAAGTCCAATCCCAGCCAAACCACATTTCTTTCCATTTCTCAAAATCATATTCTTTTCTTATTCATTTCCACTTTTCTTTACTGATGTTATCTTGATCAGGGGTAACTAGGCACACAAGCAGTAGGCGAGGACATCATTTCCCCTACCTCCCTACATTGTCGTGGTGAAATTTCCCTTGTGGGATGCCATCACCTCGGCCAACTGGCCTCAATTTCTTTCATTTATGTATAGGAATACGTCTTTGTCTGACGTACTATTGGTTTCCCGAACAACTAAGTACAATGACTCATGCTCAACCTACACCGTCGATGACCCAAACAACTAGGTTCAATAACCTAGGCTCAGCCTACACCGTCACGAGCTCGGTGACGGGAACAACTAGGTACAACTACCCAGGCTCAGCCTACACTGTCTCAAGCTCTGCAACCACAGTCGTATCTGACAACTGGTTTCATTAGAGTCTTATACTCCCACTACTTTGTCGACACCAACCCCCGTGGTTCCCTAACACATAGACATAGAAATTGGGCTGTCCGGCCCGGTCCTCGGCTGTCTGACCCTGTCAGGGGCCCACCACGGTCCGGTCCGTGGATCCCAGCAATGGATTGGGCCTGGCCAGGCTCGTCGTGGGCCATCGGCTGTGCTTGGCCCACTTGTCAGGCCCGCTCAGGCTCGTAGAGTAGGTTCATTTTGGCTTGTAAATTAGAATGGATCAAGTCGGATCGGGCCGAGTCTGGCCAAGTCGGGCCGGTCCAGAAATTTAAAAAAAAAAAAACAAACCAAAAGGACCGTGGGCCGACCCGCCAACAGGCCATGGGCCATGTTGAGCCCATGGCTTGCCAATATAGGCCCGACCCGACCTGGTCGAGGCCAGGTCAAGCCTTTGTTTTTCTGGACCGGACCGATCGGATTCCAACTCTACTAACACATTATTAGTGTTTCGTTTTCAAAACTCTTTAAGCTTTCCTTTTCAAAACCATTTCCATTCTTTTTCATTGCAGGAATCTATTTCCATGCAACACTTAACCCTCCACTGGGATCCCAACTCAATTCATGAAAAACCATGTGTTTTAAAATCACAATTGGGTCTCATGCCCAAGACCACACACAATCAACTATTTTATTCATTTATAAGGTCTAAAACCCAAACCATGTCCAAATTCACTTATTTGGGTTCTATATTTCTCCATGTCATTTACATAGGGAAAACATCACTAACACATACTTTACATACCTTTCAAACCATTTCCCTTTATTTTATATTCATATTTATGTATATCAGGGTCAGGGCAAAATTGGCAGACCGAAACCAGGTTCGGTATACCGAAAATCCTTGATTCGATATATTGAATAATTTTGATATACCGAATGTCCTTGATTCGATCGATCGGATGATTTTGGCCTACCGAAAACAGGTATTCTGGCTTAATTTGTCAGGATTTTTGGTATACTGAATTTCCCGTAACCAAGGCATTCCCCTGTTTTGGTCGACGAAATCGTCGAAAGTGGGAGCCTCGATCGGACCTCCCAAACACACATCACAAAATACCAATAAATCATGGGGTGTAGACCCTTGAGTCTACTTTAAAACCCCACAAACCATTCATGATTTCATTAACCATACAATCCACACGAAAATCACAAAGGGATGAAGCTCAAAAATGGCTACTGTAGCCTTCATCCCAAAATCTTGCATATTTCTACAAATTTCAATCCTAACCGCATGATATCTAGGTTTTCATGCATTTCAACTCATTTTCATCAATTCCACTATTTTTCCATGATTTTACATGCATTTTTCATCATTCTCATGCATTTAGCTCACTTGCTCAAACCACAGAAAAATGAGGAGGGACAGGGGTCGCGTACCTGGCTCAGCCCTCCGGCGACCCTCCTTGCTCCCCAACGAAGCCTCTCCCGCCGGTGAACCCCACGGACAGCCACCACCTCCTCTGCCCGAGTCGTTCTTCCTCTCTCTCTTCCTTCTTGCATCGCAGCCCTCCCCTTCTACTCGCCTCTACCTCTCTTTATCTCCTCCTCCTCCCGCATCACCCCGACCACCCATCACATCAGAAAAGACGGGAAGGCACGGGCCAACGTCGTTGATGGCAAGGGCTGGTGGAGGATGAAGGGGAAGAAGACGGGGATGAGGTGAGCTCGTGAGTGAGTGAGAGAAGGAGAAAAAGAAAGAAAGAAAAGAGGAAAGAACGGACACGTAAACCGAGACGATTGTGCATCTTCAAATTAGACTCCATATTGGTTCCAAATCACAAACATGTGAACAGAGAGCCAACAACAAGCCCACACATCCAAGAAACAACAGATTATCCATTAATAAACCATTTATACAATATTACAATTATTACATGGTTTAAAATTAAAAATAGATAATCAGGTCCAGATGTCATAAATTATAATGATTGTATACTAATTATAGATTATAACTTTCATTATTTTGAATAGTGGATGTTTGTAATATATTGTAAACTTATAATGTTAATATATTTCAAAGAGCAATGAAATTATCAATTGTGAGATAATGGAAATTGAGAAATATTATTGAATGGTTGATTTCATGATTTATAGATTTATCTCTATTTTTCTACGTGTATAAAATGTGTAAATGTTAAAATATCGTTGTAAATATGTAAACATATACTAAATATATAATCATATAATAAACATGTACTCATGTTAATCGGATTGTTGTCGTGTTAAAACGACATGATAATATTAAACGTATACTTAACGGATCGTGTCATATATATACAATAATAGACAACTCTTGTTTGTATTTAGTATGAGATACAGGATAATTAAATACATTATATTTGAATTTAATATATATAATATATATATATATATATATATATATATATTTATACATAATATAATAAATACATAATACCATCCATTTGACACGTCCATTTGGTTGGTACGTAATTATTATTTTGTACGTCCATTTTACTACCATTCCAAACAAAGCACGATAGTCCATGACAACACCAGTACGCCGTCTTCCCATGTCGATAAATGGAAAATCAGATGATACGATCAACGTCCTTCCCATACCCGATTTCAACGCCGTTTTCCCCTCGTGAACACCAGAGACATATTTTGCTAACCGACACCAATTACCATAAAAAAAAATCATCATTTTTGTTGCCATACTTCCACTCTCCTGGATTACTGGATATCTCCAACGACTTCTCATATGTATATTTCCCTCATTACGATGTCATCAAAGTGCTTGCTGCTACTTCAGGATATAAACGTAATCTGCGAAGGTTGATGTAGAGAAGGAAGATGGGTCGCAACTCACAACATTGGGATTGGAAAACCACGTTATCAGTTCAGCTATAATGTCACCCCAATTTCGCTTCAGGCTCATGTATTTCACTGTAATAGGCACGCCCATTAAAGATACAAGAAGGCAAAGCATTTTTCCTCGTTTTTTTTGTTTTTGTAGTTAAAATCAAATAGGATCGTAACAATAAAAGCAAAAAGGATGTAAAATTAGAAAAGGATGTAAAATTATATCATGGAAAAGACACATAGATAAAATGTTAGACCAAGGATACATATTAAATATAAAAACAATATATACAAACAAAAATAACACTTCGACTTTTGAAATTCCTAATTAAATTTTATGACACAATTAAAAGCATAAGAAAAAGAGAGAGGGACAAACGCTGAAAGAAGAAGAAAAATAATAAGAATCTATAAACAATTCATAAAGGACACGAAAACCAAATGCGAAACG
Organism: Posidonia australis; assembly: GCA_024699735.1. NCBI lineage: Eukaryota > Viridiplantae > Streptophyta > Magnoliopsida > Alismatales > Posidoniaceae > Posidonia > Posidonia australis. The sequence continues at coordinate 5,488 of JAMKQA010051954.1, forward strand.
AAAGTTATTTTAAAAGCTTAAAAAGGATTATGTAAGAAAATTTTACTATTTTAGAATGCTAATTATATTTCATTAAAATGTTGCTTATATGAGAAAAAAACTAATTCATATTTTTTTTTCACAATCTTGATTAGAAAGGGAAATTGTAACTAAATAGCTATAAAATGCAAAATCAATAGGTACAAATATGAAAACTAGAAATAGTGATATTACAAAAAAAAAAAAAAAAGATAGCATGACATTTCAAAGTCCTAATTATATTTTCTAAAGTATAAAATAGATTAGAACTACTATTGAAAATAATGAAAATGCAAATTGAAAAAGGTTTCTCTTTGAACCTTTTCATTTCTTAAACTCAATTTGATACAATTAAACAAAAAAGAGTAAGAAAAATAGATTGTAAAGCACAAAAAGGAATTTTCTGTGGCCATGCAACTACCACAATATCTTATGTAGATCGCCACTAATTATATTTCATGGAAACTATAATTCATGAAAATGGTAAGTACATTTCATCGACATAATTTGAAACCAATTGGATAAGGTTAAAATGTTAAAATAAGAGGTACCATTCAAATTGATAAAAACATGCAAATAAAAAATAACCACATAAGTATTGAAAATCAAATGGATATGGTTAAAATGTAAAACTATTAAATAATGGAAAGCAAAAAAGGAATAAGATAAAGAAACTAGAGCTATTACAAGAAAAATAAAGAATATGCAAAAGGAAACTATTGCAATATTTCAAGATCTTAATTACATTTTCTTGAAAACCAAATTGATTACAAAAAACAACTATTGAAATTAGAATTATTGTTGAAAATAATAAAAAATGCATAATCCTAGACTATTTGAAATTTCTAATTTTAATACAATTGAAATTAGAAGGATTAAGTAAAAACCAAATATAAAATTAGAACAATTTTTTTTAAAAAAAAACATATAATACTAATAGAAAGAAAATGTAAAAGTACGTGCATTATGTTCACAAAGAAATATTGATAAACTCTAATTTTATGGAGTTATTAAAAATGAAATTATATATTTAACACGTGATTTGCACATGCTTCTTTTCTAGTCTTATTTTAAAATACCTATCATATAAGAGGAATTTTTAGGTCAGTCCTAAACATGAATTCACTACATTTGTATGAGATTGAGGTTTGATCAAGTAATTATTGGACCTGTTTGTTTGTGTATTATTGGATTTGGATTATTTGTTCAATAGGCTATTGACATGTACACTGAAAATGAATAATAAAAAGAGCTCGATGTGAAGAAGAAAAAAGCTCAATAAACCATAATCCAACTTTTTACTAAACTGACCCATTGAGTATGTTGATATCGATAGACCATTCAATGACAACATCTATGATACGCCATGCTAGAAGAAGCTAATCCACACCATAGACAATGCCATCGTGAAGTCTTGCAAATAAATATGTTAGATAGTTAGGCTGTTAAGTATCTTTAATGGTATTTATTTTCGAGATACCTATTGGTTACACAATCACGAGACAAAATCAATGTGCAATATTCATTACAAATACAGGTAATAATTATTATGGAGACCAATTTTTGGGAAAAAAAAGTATTGTTTCCTCCAAAGTTGAACCAAGCATCAAATTTTACGCTATTATTTCAATACATCAGTGTCTCGTTTATGCACAAAAACTTCTAAAAAATACTAATTTCAAAAAATTATGGTAAGTTAATTTTCTTAAAAATACTACTTATGAGAATGATATGTTCTTCGTTAAACATTATATTACCTTAGTCAACAATTCAAACACATTGTATGGTAACATAAGTACAAACCAATCTTAAAAATTACATGATTATATTATGATTATAAATTAAGACATTATTATTGTTTTGGATTTACAGAGCATTAGAACTTTGGTGAATAAAGAGGCCGAGGTGTAACAATCCAAGTTGCTACTATCACAAATACTTTAATCCAGTTAAATTCAACATAATTAAATACTAAATTACAAAAAATTAAAGATTAATTAATTGCATCTATACTACCAAAAACCTACAGTAAACGACTAGGAGACTCCAACTATGTGCACTATAGACCACAACTGTTATACGGTTGCACTTGCAACTGAAACCACAAGAAAACACATGAGTGACCAGAAAAGTCACCCAACACGCCTCCCACAAAAATCATGAAAATCAAAACAAAACTTTCTCTTTCTAAATCATTTCTGAAATTATTTTGTCATTTCTTTTGAAGTCACAAGAATACCAAAAACCATCCATATAGCAAAACCAGGCCTTATTGGCCGAAATTACCAAAACACGGGTTATACTGGCCAAAACCCCAGGTATGGGTCATACTGGCCAAAACCATAACCACACTGAGTTATATTCTCAACGCCAAGCAATCAACTCTAGTCATAAGCAACCACCAAGGTGCACTGCACTGCCATGGATTCGCCATCTTACGAGGGGTGAATCCGTCCTAAAGTCCTTCCACCTAAAAGACCCTCAAAGAACTAACTCCACTTGAGAAAACTATCCTGTCACTCAGGACGACACCAGAAGAGGGGCATATGCACTACCTGCATTGGCCAACACCATAGGATCCACTCTCTCAACATCCTCAACTTGGTATCCAAACAATGAGAGTGTCATACCTCCACACCCAACAGTACCTTGAGCCTCAATACTCAGTGACAATTGGAGTATCTTACCTCCAAGTCCAGATGACACATCAACCCGTGGACCTCAACCTTAGTCTCGTGAACGACAGTCCGAGAATATTATACCTTCGAGATCCAACGAACACTTGCCTACAGTATGTTGGTCCTTGACCTCAACCTGGGTAATCTGCTTGACCAACCGATAATGTCGTCACATTTCCTGGTTTAGGCAATACGGTCCCACAATATCTTGGTCTACACACAAGTCACAGAAAACTCTTTTTCAAATAATATCTCGATTTCTCAAAAATCCTTTTTCAAAATCATTTTCATGCATTCAAGATCTCTACAAAATTAACATATTAGGTGTCCACAATAGACTACCATGATGGCCCACAAAACACCTATTTTAATCATATAAAATCACTAGGGAAAATCACCACAAATCTTCTTTAAAATAGCTCAAAGATCTGGTTCGACACATCGAATTCAAATGGTCTATCGAACCTTGGGCTCAGGATGTTGCTTCGGCAAACCAAACCCAACCGGTTGACCAGACCCGGTGCCATGTCCACACCCAAGACTTGAATCAACAAACAAAATGGATTCGATCGACCAAATTCTGAGTCAAGGGGACAAAACTAAGCATCCAAAATGACACACCAAACAAAAACGACGTGTCGAACCAGGCAAAGCTAGAACACTCTCCACTCTAACCCATTAACCTCCCAAAAATAGGGAAACAAACCACGCTTGAACCAAAACACCAAAATTCCACAAAAACGGCAAAAGAAAGGCATTTGAATCGACTACGATTTTGGTACAAAAATTACTACGATCCATTAACCATAACTCACAATATTAAAATCCAAAGTCAGAGAACACAAAACACATGCACAATGCCAATCACACATTAAATTCACCATCAATGTCCATAAATTTAATAAATTATGAAATCACTCCTAGGCATTAAATTCATGCAAATCTACTTATTTCTAATATTTTTACACAATTTTGAAGAGAAAGGATGGAGTGCACATCTTACGACGATCTCCGACACTTCCAACCAAACTCCGATTAATCCTCGAGCTCTCTAGTGATCCTCATGCTCTAGTCATCCACATGACCGCCACAAGTTTATCGAGCCTCCGAGGAAGAAGTCTGGAGCTCCTCTCAGCTCGATCAAGCTCCCAAAGCTCCGACACACACTCTCTCTCCCTCACTCTACCGATTGTGGAAAAGGAAGGAAGAGAAGGCGAAAGGGGAAGAGAAGAGGAAGGAGGAGGGGGAAGGGCATGACACAAGGGAGCGGGAAGACTCTGAGGTTCACCGCCACCGACTAGCGTGCTCGGGAAGATCGAAAGAATGGCATGGAAGGAGTGGCATGGTGGGAAAGACTCGACTTGACTTCTCTCTTAAATATGAACGGCTCGTGTTAGTTACATGCATGCACAACAGCCACTTAAATGCATGTGCAACCACATGTCTCTTGGCTGATGCCTAACCAACCACAGCACAGGGGTTAGCAAACATTCATCACCTGCACACCCATGCCAGAATACGAGGTCCATCCACCCATCATCACCTACACGTCTCCACACAGGAACACAAGCATAGTGCCTCTACAAAAGGATATAGTACAGAACAAGCTAAACACGAGAATAATGCACACAATACCAAGGTCAAATACAAAACCATTAAATTATAGAAATGGACCTTGCATCAATAATACTTGTCTACAATAAAATTCATTAAAAAATATATATATTTACAAATAAATAAATTTTCAGATGTTACAAGATGATGGTAGTGACTTTGGTGGTCTTGATGGTGCTTAATGACCAGTGATGGGAAGAGGGAGAGTCCTAGATTCAAGTGATTTGGATTGACGAGGAGGAGAGTGAAGATGGTCATACAAAATTGTAACAAGAGGGTGCTAAGAATCAAGGCAGCAGGGTTGACAATTATTTACCAAGAGGTCCAAAGCTTTCAACGTGAGATTAAACCGATTCACAACAATTCATTGATAGAAAAGTGTACCTTTACAAAATGGAGTCATCAGTTTTGTATCAATATCGAAGATCAATACATTTAGATAAGGTCTGCAGCCACTTGTCTAGTGGTGAGTCTCTTTGTGGTTATACGAGAGGTCAGAAATTCGACTCCCATGGATATTATATATATTATAATCATATTATTATATTATTCCCTTCTTAGTTCGTATTTCATGAACGACAGGAGAATTTTTTTTTTGAGAATCTGTTTCACTTAGTGGTGGTTTCATAGTTAAGTGTTTGATTGTAAAATATATTAAAAAACCGTTTCCAAAAAAATACATTCAGATAAGAAATTGATACACCAAGAGTTAGGTTTTTTTTTGTTTGATAAATTATAATACTTTATGTACATTTTTTAAATTCCAATGGACTCAGAAGACCACCCTAAGGAGAGTACCTAACGCCACCCACGGGTCGGACACGATTATGTTCAAGAATACCAATCCGAGAGGCTTGAACGCTGGTGAGTGTAAAAGCTGGACATAAAGAAGGTCGATCTTGATTTAGCAGAAACCTTGCAACGAGTGGCGGCTAGATCTGTTGCAGGCCCCGGCGGCGGGTGCACGAGCGGCGGCTAGGGCTGTTGTTCGAGCGGTGGCGAAGGCTTGGAGCGGTGGGAGCACGGCTGAGCTAGATCTGTTGCAGGCCCCGGCGTCTGCCCAAGGCACGACGGCGGTGCACGGCATGGGGAGCGGTGGAGCGGCGCGAGCACGACAAGACCTAGTGCAAGGCTCGCAGGGTACTGGCTCCGGCGAGGGGTGCTTCACCAGTGCGTAGGGACAGGAATGGCGGCAACATGGTCCTCTCTCGCCCCCCCCCCCCCC
>JAMKQA010051956.1:0-16074 GCA_024699735.1 Posidonia australis
TGCGTTGGACTGATCTGTCACTCTTGATGTTGGTATGTCCTTTTTGATTTCAAGATAAGGCACTTATATCTTTTTCAAGTTATAATATTTATGAAAAATATGCACAAGTAAATAATCATCAAAATTCATGTAATATTTCTAACACTAGAGACCTCCGCCGCGCCTCTACGAATCCATCCGCACAACTCCATCGCCGTCTGGAGTGCCCCGACGATCCACCGCAGCCTCACCACTGACGCAGGGGATGGGGGAGCGACAGGGACCACCCCAGCCCTCGTCGAAGGCACCGGAAGACTCCTCGCATCGCTCCGAAGGTCCATCGTGTGTCCCCACGCTGCTTCAGTCGCCGGAGCGCCACTGTGCCGCGCCGTTGTCTTCTCCGTCACCGTTTAGAGGACCTCGCTGGAGCGTGAGGTAGGGGGAGGGCCTCAGGCCTCCCTAGCCTTGCCCAGCCTCCCGGAGATCGTCGCCGTGGCCTCCTGGAGCTTCCTCAACCGCCGCTCGTCATCCACCGCCGTAGGATCGCTGCTGCTGCATTGTCGGAGAGATCGTTGGAGGGGAAGCATCGGTGATCCGTCAGCGATCTTCGTATAGAAAGTTTTTGGGCCTAGCCCCTTTAGTTCTAGGATGTTGTATTTAGGTCCTTTTTTTATTTGTTTTAGGTCTGACTTTTTACAGTTTAGCCCCTATAGTTTTAAAATGTTTTTTAGTTCTTTTATTTTCTCTGTAAATTTTGCATATGCCCCCTGCATTTTACTTTTTTAAAATTCTTAACATATTCATGCATGTTTATTTGCATTTAAGCCCCTGCATCCATATTTTCTTTATAGTTAAGTCATGAACATTTGCATGTGACCCCTGGAACTATTTAAAATGAACTTTCTTTGGGAAAATTGTAATATGAGCCCTAAAATATCTAAAAAGCATACTGATCATCTCTAAAATTAAATTTTTATCACATTTAGGTCTTGAGCATTTACATTAAACCCCAGAATTTTTAAAAATGACTTTCTTCTTGGAAATTTTGCACATTCACCCTAATAAATGGTATAATTACACTGGCCAACATAAAATCCCATTTTTTATTATATTCAAACCCTTGGAATTTTGTACATAAGCCCCTAGGTTCCCAATAAACAATTTCTGAGTACATACAATTTGCATATAGGCCCTTAGATTATTTCTAAATACATCCTTTAGGATTTTAAAATATTTTCTTGCATATTTTTGTTATTTTTCACTTATTGCATTCCTCATCTTGTATTTAATCATAGACTTCATTTAAGAGCAATGTTTTCGCTATAAGTCAATCTTTAGTTTCATATTTTGACTCCATTTGCACCTATGTGTGAATTTTGCACTTTAGACCCTGAATTATCAAGAAATTATCCAAGTGCAATTTTCACACCTTAGTGCCACATTGACATTGGATCCATCACCTGCATGTTAGAATAGAAGTCAGGAGCGTAGTTTTCATCCAGATTCTCACTTTTTTTGTGAATTTTGCGTTTTAGTCCCCACATTTGTATTTTTTACTGTGTTTATATCATGTTATTGTTTTTCCCTTCATGTTTTGCTGCAAATAACACTTTCTAGATGTCTTGTACCTATTTTGACATAACTCGAATCATGCATCACTCCCATGCTAGCATTTATCGCATCTGGCCCAAAAAATGACCAAATTGCCCCTATGCCTCCAATTCATGAGCATACATCTCAATTTTGCACTCAGTCTTGCATAGTCTTTGTTCAAGCCATTCTTTAGAATTTTTGCACGTTTATGCACTTATCCATGCCTTTCATATTATTTTTCATCACATTTGTATCCCTATTTAGCGAGCTGGTATCTCATGCCTTTCTTTCGTGGACTCTTTTCTTCACTTTGCTTCCAGAGTTTCTTATCCGATATCCGACTTGATTTGCTTTGATCCTACATTTCAGATTTTTGATTGGATTTGGATTTCATCTCCCGAAGGCGTACACTAATTGATTGGAAGGCCCACATTGGCCCAATTTGCGGATTATTCTTCTACTTTGATTTTCACAACTTTTTCCATGATTCTGAGGACTTGGGTTGACTCCACTTTTTATCCTTTTGACATCAATATGGTTTTCAGAGGCGTTCTTTACAAAGACCTTGTCATTTCACGTGATTCCTTTTGTTGTGTCGTATTTCGCAATTTTGTCATTTTATGTGAATTTCTTCGCAATTTTCGCATACCGTCATGCACATCCATCTAGTCTTGTCATGGCATTCACATTAGCATGTTCAGAACATGATCTAGGCTTAGCAAGCATTCATTCAGCCGTAGCAAGCAATTTTGGCTAGAAAGACCAAGTTTCTCGGGCGCACGAGGGTGCCTAATACCTTCATTGTGCGTAATAGGAATCCTTACTCATCCTCTGATTAGTTGACATCCGGCCTTCACATCAACATCTCATGCATTCAATCTTTTGTGGTTTTTCTCGTCTTTCCCTTAAAAGACTAGGTGGTGACTCCTTTTTTTTTCTTTTATCCTATCTTGCACCTTTGCCATCTTGGTATGGCTATGATCTCCTCCCTCTGGCGCAACTCCGCGCCGTCCCCCCGAGATGGCATGGTCACAGAACTGGCGACTCCGCTGGAGAGTACAAGATTTCGACTTTCAGGTTAGTCTTTTTGCTTGCTTTGGCTTCATGTGTTGTTTGTTTGCCTCGTGGGTGATTGTTTGTTTAGTTAGCAATCCTTTTGCACTTTCTTTCACACATTTGCTTTGACACTACCCTTGCATGCCACATGCTTTGCCATTAGATATGATAGATGTTTTCTTTTCACAATCATGATGCCACAATACTTGCGCATGCCATGATCATGCCTTTGGCTTCTTGTTTGTTTGCTTGCTTGCCTTACTTGTGTGTTTTCTTCCATTTTTCGCACTTGACATGCCTAGGAGAGTAGAGACATGTTTGTTTCCCCCTTCTAGTTAAAATAAAACACACAAACTCAGAGAACAATTAATAAGGCAAAACTAGAGACCAAAGCAAACTCTTCCCTCTGGTTAACAAAATGCAAGTAAAAAACACAAAAGCATATTGCATGATTGATCATATAGGGAAAGTATTCTTCTCCCCTGAGTCCACCTACAATCCGCGAAGGGAAATTCTAGTAACCCATTCTATAGCTTTGGCGTAGGACGTGTTGCTAGTTTGTCCCCCCTTGTCTGGGGTCGTGTCAGTGCTAGTAAAGGGTATAGCTCCATGCTACTGCAAGAGATGAGGCCACCAACGCACCACCCGTTCACTGCCTACGCTTTGGCCAGGATTTAGAGCAAGGACCTTTACTTTCTAACCTGAGTCGAGGACCTATTTACCCATGTGTGATCCCGGAGTAAACGACCTCCTAGGAAACACTTAGTTGGTGAGAGGGAGCATGTTAGTTGCATTCATATGCATGCGTGCCATTCATGCCACCCAATAACATTTTGCATTTGCGTCTTGTCTTACTCACATCAAGTTTCCCTGAATCCTGTTGCTCTTTTACAGGTTGTTGTGCGAGCTCCTCTACCGGAGCTTGAGAGTCCTCGTTCTCAGTTTCCCTTTTGGTGACAGATCTCGATCATTCTTTCCCAAGCTGCCCATTGCCTCCGACGATAGCTCGTCCTAGGGTCTGTCCTTTGTCCTGTCGCCGTATTCCGATTCTCAGTCGTTCTCGTTCCGCCATGACCCAGCACTTTGGTGAGCCGTTGACTTCTGCTGCTTCAGAGATGACTGTCTCCTCGGTCCCTCCTTTGATAGTGACCTCTTCCGTCTCTGTCACTCTTCCCGACAACCATTCCCTGATGATCAGGAATCCCTCGGGTACCGGAAACTGGTAGACTCACACCACTACGGAGTCTGTCATCAAGGCCGTTGCTGTGACAGCCGCGTGCATTCGAGAGATCCCACCCCTGACTTATCCCCTGGCCGGATCTGTCACTTTTGACACCCAGCCGTCTGCAGTGACACCTTTGATAGGATCTCTTTCTACTAGACAGTCTGGAGTTCAGCCTTCTGTTGGATCTCCTGTGCCTTTGACCTCGACCTCCGGTGCTGCCACTGAGGGGTCTCATATCTTCCATATCTCGTAGTTTCTTGATCTTTCTCAAAAGCTCCAGATCATTGGCTTCTGTATCTTTCCGGCTCCTACTGCTCCTCCTACAGGTTTAGAGGTCCCTTTGTTGCCTCCCCTTGCATGTCATGATGCACCCACTGCACTGCCTCCTCAACCATCGCCCCAACTCCATGCAGCCTCGGCGATGGCAAGATTGACTCCACCTACAGCACCCCCACTAGTCGCTGCACAACATACCTCCTATGCACCTGGTGGCCAGCCTCTAGGTATGGCAGGGGCGTCGCATCCTCAGGCATTATTCCCTGAATCTATCCTGGGACCGCAGCCGCACCCCATTTCCACTGCACCCCACTTAGTTCATCATACATCCCCCTCTCTCTCCTTGCATCAAAATCAGGTTTCCGCATATACTCCACAGCACTTCACACTGATGCACGGGTACGCTGGCCATCGCACACTAACACCAGCAGACGCAGTGGTGGATCTGGAGGAGCACCTCGGTGCGACCCATACGGCGTACGCAGGACCCATCCCAGCTGCACCACTCTCAATGGCAGTAACTTTGGATGCCCTCCATGCCAGGGTGGGCGATCTCAAAAGAGCACTTCGACAAGTACAGGGACGAGACTGCCAATCTTACCAATTTTGAGACCTCTGCTACTTTCCAAAGGCAACTCTCCCACTGAAGTTCTAAGTCTTGGATTTTGAGAAATACGATGGTAAGGGCTGCCCTATTTCACATCTGAGGGCGTAATGCGGAGATCTCGCGCAGCTTTGGGCTGATGAGAAGTTATTAATCCGACTTTTCCAGAAAAGTCTGACCGGCCCTGCGTTGAAGTGGTTCACATCCCTAGACATGGCACAGATCAAGACTTGGAACGACCTCAGCTAGACTTTCTTGGATCAGTACTCCTTCAATTTCAACTTGGTCCCTAAGCGCGAGGACCTTGCCGCCATCAAGCAGAACCCCCAAGAGCCATTTGGGGAGTATGTCAAACGTTGGCACACTCTTGCCTCACAAGTTTGAGATAGACCCTCAGATGAGGAGTCTATTGAGATGGTTATCCGTAGAGCACAGCCAGCTATCGGGGCTCTGCTTAGCATACAGCCTATCACCACATTTGCATCACTGATCCGAGCTGGCGCTCGTGTGGAAAGCTCGATGAGTAGTCGCAGTTTCCCTGCACTTACCGTATTCGCCCAGCTGGCTACATCTCCCACTTCTGCCTTCGGAGGAAGCAGCAGCAGCAACAACCACAACGACGTGAGCAACAACTCCAACAGAAGGAGAGATCCTCCCCAGAATGTCATAGCATACATCGAGTCCCTAGTCATGCCTGTCAATATAGGACTGTGACCATGCCGACTCGGGGGTCCGGAATCGCGCCAGAGGGAAGGAGATTACAACCGTGCCAAGATAGCAAAGGCAGAGGATGGGTAAGGATTCCTTTTATGCATGAGGAAGGTGTTAGGCACCCTCGTACGTCCGAGAAACTCGGTCTTTCTAGTCTAGATTGCTTGCTAAAGGCTAGATGGATGTTTGCTAAACCTGGATCATGCTCTAATCATGCTATTATGTATGCCATGACAAGACTGGATGGATGTACAAGATGATGTGCGAAGACTGCGAAGAAATCCACATGAATTGCCAAAATCGCAGAAAATCACATGAAATGACGAGGTTTTTGTAAAAAACGCATCTAAAAACCAGATTGATGTCAAAAGGATAACAAGTAAAGTCAACCTAAGTCCTCGGAATCAAAGAAAAAGTTGTGAAAATCAAAGTAGAAAAATAACCCGCAAATGGGCCAATGTGGGCCTTCCGGTCAATTAATGTAAGCCCTCAGCCGATGAAATCCAAATCAAATCAAAAATCTGAAATGTGGGATTAAAGCAAATCAAATTGAATATGAGATAAGAAACACTGATAATTAAAACCATAAATCAAAACCTAAATGAAATACTTAATTAAATCAAGTGAAAATCATTTTAATCAAAACCTAAATAAAATACTTAATTAAATCAAGTGAAAATCATTTAAATAAAATACTTAATGAAATCAAGTGAAAACTAATGAAATATAAATTTAATCTAATCAAATACAAAATTTAAACCAACCAAATCAAAATTGGAAATTAAATCAAATAAATCCAAAACCAAAAATCAAGAGAAGACCATTTAATCCATTTAAAACCAAGAAAAATCATTTAATTAAATTTAAATCATCAAATAAAACCTTAATAACCTTAAAATATTAAAACACAAATAATCAATCCAAATCCCCAAAACAAATCACAAATAATCAAGTTAATTTTAAATTTAAATCACAAAAAAAAAGAAAAAGGAAAAAAAAACAGAAGAAAACCAAACCCTAAGCCTAATTCAAAAGCCCAATAAGCCCAGTAAATCCTTAAACCAGAAACTTAGGCAACCAGAAAAATAATTCCAGCGAGCCCTTGATTTCTGGCGAAAACTCCGGTTATCAATTCCGAGAATTCCAACGCTAAATCCTTGACCCCGCGAAAACCTCCTCACCGTCGACAGACAAGGGGCTCTCCACTTCCAGCCTCTCGAGTGTTTGAATCCCCTCTAAACCATCCAACCCGCAACGAGCAACCCTCTCCGACCTTTCCTCAACCCAAAAACCCCCCTTTTAGCAACAGCCAGGGCATCGTCAGAGAAGCTAGGGATCGTCGCCACCGAGCTCTACTGGGAAACAACCGACAGCTAGGTAACATTCCTCCCCCTGATGGAATCAAGTTTGGATTCTGTCTTCCTGGGGTCTTTTGCTTCATTTCCATGTGTTTAGGATAGGATTTGCGTGCCCAACGCCCCCAGTCGCGTCTGCTTCTTCTTCGCCGGCAATGGGTCTATCACCATCGGCGAAGCTTATCCTCACGGGTCGAGACAAGATCCAATGCCTCTCCTCTTCTCCTTCTTCTTCTTCTTCCCTAGGCCCCTCTTGCTCAGGGAGGCTTTCCCAGGCCTCCAGTGGCCAGGAAAACGCCGCCTGCGTCCTCCGCTGCCGCCTACACCCATCGCTGGAGTCCGAGATGGATAGACGGAAAGCAGGATAGATGAACTAGTCAACCAAGAAGCAGTCAGTGATAGTTCGAAAGGCAGTATACCAAGTACGTCCACCGAGAAGCAGCCGATGACGGTTCAGAAAGTAGGATAGACGAACTAGTCGATCGTGAAGTAGTCGGTGACAGTTCGAAAGGCAGGATACCAAATACGTCCACCAAGAAGCAGTCGGTGACCCTCGTACGCCCGATAAACTCGGTCTTTCTAGTCTAGATTGCTTGCTAAAGGCTAGATGGATTTTTGCTAAACCTGGATCATGTTATAATCATGCTATTTTGTATGCCATGGCAAAACTGGATGGATGTGCAAGATGATGTGCGAAAACTGCGGAGAAATCCACATGAATTGCCAAAATCGCAGAAAATCACATGAAATGACGAGGTTTGTGTAAAGAATGCCTCTAAAAATCATATTGATGTCAAAAGGATAAAAAGTAGAGTCAACCTAAGTCCTCGGAATCATGGAAAAAGTTGTAAAAATCAAAGTAGAAAAATAACCCGTAAATGGGCCAATGTGGGCCTTCCAGTTAATTAATGTACACCCTTGGGCGATGAAAACCAAATCAAATCAAAAATCTGAAATGTGGGATTAAAGAAAATCAAATCGGATATGAGATAAGAAACTCTGAAGACAAAGTGAAGAAAGAAATCCACGAAGGAAAGGCATGAGATGCCGGCTCGCTAAATAGAGATACAAATGTGAGAAAAAAGGATATGAAATGCATGGATAAGTGCCTAAATGTACTAAAATTCTAAAGAATGACTTAGACAAGGACTACGCAGGACTGAGGGCAAAATTGGGATGCATGCTCATGAATTGGAGGCATAGGGGCAATTTGGTCATTTCCCCTCTAGATGTGATTAATACTTGCATGGGAGTGATGCATGGTCTAAGTGATGACAAAATGTGTGTCAAATGTCTAGGAGATCTTATTTGCAAGAAAACGTGATGAGATGAGGATTACATTGCAATAAAAATGATGAAAATCGGGAAAATCGCGAATACAAGGGTTAAAATGCAAAATTCACATGAAATGTGCAAAATTGGCCAAGATGTGAAATCAGAAACATATGTACAATGCAAATATGACTTTTTGATGAAAGCTTTGTTCGAATGGTAATTTACAAGCACATGCGATCAATAAAATGTGAAAAATTCCAAAAAATGATTTTAAACACAATTAAAGGTTCAATTAATGATTTTTAAAACAACTCAGGGGCCTAGATGCAAATGTCCAATGCATAGAAACTTTATTCAATAAGTTCAGGGATACACATGCAAAATTTCAGGATCAAGATGCAATGGAAATCAAGTTTTTATATTTTTTACATTCTCAGTGCAATTATGGATTATCTCAGGGTTTTAGATGCAAATCTCATAGAAAAAAACATTTTAAAGAATTCTGGGGAAGACATTGTAAATTTATAGGACTTAATTGTAAAGAAAATATATCTCTAGGGGCTTAATTGTGATAAAATAAGTAATTACAGAACAGAAAATGAAATCTAAAGTGAACAGGGTGAACAATGCAATATTTACTGTAAAACAAAGAAACGCATGATTTTTATGAAAATATAAGGGCTTGCATGCAAAATTAAAGGACCTAAGTGTAATGTTTTAAAAACTTAAAAAGTTTTAATTAAAATCCTAAAAACTAACAGCTGCCGTCGGCGATTCGAAGATCGCCGGCGGCGACAGCCTAGGGAAGCCATCGGGGCTTTTCCCAGCTGCAGATCGACGATCAGACAAGGTGGAAAGTTGAAGGAGACGACGAGGAGGAGATCCAACAGTGTGGATTCGGCCCTTGTCGGCTGAAACACGCCGTCGATCCCCTCATGCCGGTTGTCTTCCTCGGCGACGGCACGCGACGACGGGGATCCTGAAGGCGGCGGCTCAACAGTAGGAATGGCGTGAAAGAAGGTCGGAGAGGCTGGCGGATGGCGCGGTGAGTCTTCCTGAGGGGTTGAGTGAGTCTGGCAGGGGGTGTGGCGCTCTCCCCATCTCGGGTGCCAGTGACGTCGACGACGACGTTACAGTGGCATTGGTGGCATGGGCGTGGTCGGAAAAGCTCCGGGGGACCGCGAGGAAGCTTCTTGGAGGGTTGGCTGGGATTGAATGTGGCTGGAGTGCTCCGTCCATCTCGGACTCCGGCGATGGGTGTAGGCGACGGCGGCGGGACACGGGCGGCGTTTTCCTGGCCACTGGAGGCCTAGGAAAGCCTCCCTGAGCGAAGGGGGGCCTAGGGAAGAAGAAGAAGGAGAGAGGAGAGGCATCGGATCATGTCTCGACCCGTGAGGCCAAGCTTCGCCGGTGGTGATAGACCCACTGCCGGCGAAGAAGAAGCAGACGCGACTGGGGGCGCTGGGCACGCAAAACCTATCCTAAACACATGGAAATGAAGCAAAAGACCCCAGGAAGATGGAATCCAAACTTGATTCCATCAGGGGGGAGGAAAGTTACCTGCCTGTCGGTTGTTTCCCAGTGGAGCTCGGCGGCGTCGATCCCTAGCTTCTCCGGCGATGCCCTGACTGCTGCTAAAAGGGGGGGTTTTGGGTTGAGGAAAGGTCAAAGAGGGTTGCTCGATGCGGGTTGGATGGTTTAGAGGGGATTCAAATGCTCGAGAGGCTGGAAGCAGAGAGCCCCTCGTCTGTCGGCAGTGAGGAGGTTTTAAATTCCAGTAGGCTTCCTCCTCGCCATCGATCCTCTTTACAAGAGGCCAGTGTCGTAGGATTCATCGTGTGGCCAAGGTGGAAGGTCAAGAGATCACGGGGTCAAGGATTCAGCGTCGGAATTCTCGGAATTGATAACCGAAGTTTTCACCAAGGGCTCGTCGGAATTATTTTTCTGATTGCCTAAGTTTCTGGTTTAAGGATTTATTGGGCTTACGAATTAGGCTTAGGGTTTGGTTTTCTTCTGTTTTTTTTTTATTTTTCTTTTGTTTTGTGATTTAAAATTAAGATTAACTTGATTATTTGTGATTTGATTTGGGGATTTGGATTGATTATTTGTGTTTTAATAATTTAAAGTTATTAAGGTTTTATTTGATGATTTAAATTTAATTAAATGATTTGTCTTGGTTTTAAATGGATTAAATGGTTTTCTCTTGATTTTTGATTTTGGATTTATTTGATTTAATTTCCAATTTTGATTTGGTTGGTTTAAATTTTGGATTTGATTAGATTAAATTTAGATTTCATTAGTTTTCACTTGATTTCATTAAGTATTTTATTTAAATGATTTTCACTTGATTTAATTAAGTATTTTATTTAGGTTTTGATTTAAATGATTTTCACTTGATATAATTAAGTATTTTATTTAGGTTTTCACTTAGGGTTTTAATTATTTTAGGTTTTTTTGGTTTTATTTTATTTTTTTGAATTTTCATGGATTTTAGGGTTTTTAATTTTAAGTTTTTAAATTAGTATTTTAAATTTTAACTTAGCCTTTTTATTTATGTTTTATAATTTTAATTAAATTTGTGATTAAGGTTTAATTAGTTGGTTTTAAATTAGGGTTTTAATTATTTTAGGTTTTTATTTTATTTTTTGTTTTTGAATTTTCATGGATTTTAGGATTTTTGATTTTAAGTTTTAAATTTGGATTTTGTGATTTTAATTTAGGATTTTTGTGTTTATTTAGGGTTTTTGGATTTTAAATTAGGGTTTATTGGTTTATTTAGGGTTCTTGGATTAACTAGGGTTTTGGACTTCAATTAATTAGGGTTTTCTATGGATTTTGACTTTAATTAGGATTTTCACTTAATTACTTGAATTTTAAATGGATTTAAATGGATTTTATTTTATTTTGACTTGAATTAGGGTTTTTATTTTATTAATTGGATTTTAAGTGGATTTAATTTGATTAAGTGGGTTTTAAATGTGTTTCGTTTCATTTTGATTTTAATTGGGTCCAAGTGGGCTAGTGTGGACCTGAATGGCCTTGTGTGGGCTTAAGTGGGCCAAGATTTTGGTGGTCACAACTAGAGCATCATCCGGAGGAGCCTGCTGCCAAATGACTTCAAAATCGGGGTGTCTACAGGGACGTGTAGCTCGGCAGTAGTTAGTTTGTGCACCCACACGAAGTGCATCACACACTTCCCACATCACCACCATCGTCGAGCTAGTGTACCCCGTCATACCGGTAAGGCAAGGACCATACTAGGGACAGGCACGACCACGCTGCCCAGCACGCCACTTCATGCCTTTGGTCGAGCCCTTAAGCGTTGTCCTCCCTAAGGTACAGTCACTCTTGAAATTTCTGGGGATTGGCCCACCACCGCATTCATTGTCGGGGTGGTATAAAGCAAATCTATTCTGCAATTTCCATCGCACCGCGGGACATGCGACGGATAATTGCCTCTCTCTCAGGGATGCTATTCATGACTTGATCGACCGCAAGGTCATTGTCATACACACCCAACAGGCAGAGTCTGAACCCCTACAGGTACAAGCATCTGCATCCGTCCCTGCCTCCCCTAGCATTGTTGGCCCGTCTCTCCCCGAGCACGGCCATCCAGGCGCACCAGGGACCTCTGGAATCTACGCTATCTTTCTTGCCTGGTCCAACTTTGCTATGCTAGACCCCTTAGATTTGATCCATGATTCTTCTACTCCATTTCCACTGTCCCTGTATCGCTCCTTGCTCGAGGGTTCGATCTCCACGGTGAACATAATCCAACTCACCACCGGACCGGAGTATCCAACAACCCCGTCAACACAGCCACCCTCACTTGTTACCCTGGTAACCCAGCTAGCTCACTCACCCTTGCCAACTACCACACGGGCCCCGAAAGTATTGCCAGTTGTACTCCCCCTCTCGAGCCCTCCTGTTTCAGATGCCCAGCTGGCTACGACTAGTTCTGTTTTAAGCTCTACTCTCGTTCCTCTCCTGCCTTCTGACCCATCTTTTGTTGAGTCTTCGGCCATGCAGGCTCAGTACTTGAGAGCTTTGGCCTCGAGGCTCGAGCACATGACTCTTTCCTTCGATCCTGTTGGGGGTCCTCCTCCTTCGGCCCTTGGAGTTCCTGTGCAGACCACTATAGCATTGCAGGCTCATCCAATTGCACCATCGCCCATACCATCGCCCCAACTTCACGCAGCTCCAGCGATGGGGGCGTTAGCTCTGCCTCCTGCACCACAGCTGCACTTGTCACTGCATGCATCACAGGCACTTAAGAACCAACCCATTAGATGTGAGAGAATACAACACTTCTCAAGCCCGTCGCCCGGAGTTGTATTGGTGCCGCAGTTGTTGCTCTCACGTTCGACGTCACGCACAACACAGCATACTCACTATTCACCTCTGCATCAGGTTCAGGTCCCAACACATAGGTCATTACCGCACACTGTACATACACCCTCCACCGTCAAGTCGGTGCATCACGTCGCGTCAGCTCGGCAAGGACAGCAACTTAAGCAGAAACAAGGCCACCGCACTGAAAGTGACTACACTCCACTGGGTGAGCCACTGAGCGACGTTTTTCCTTAGGTTGTGTCGCTTCTGAGACTCCTCGATCCGCGTCCCCCACCAGTTTCATCTCCTCCGTGGTATGACGTGAGCGTATATTGCGATTATCATGAAGCCCCGGGGCACTCGACTGATGGTTGCCACACTCTGCGGGATGTCATTCAGAATTTAATCGACAATGGGACCATTGTCGTTGGCACGCAAGGAATAGCACCCACATCCATACATACACCCTCACCAGCATCTAGTTCTACATGCACTACACCACACACCACTGTCAAGCCGACACGTCACGCTGTGCCAACTTAGCAAGGGCAGCAACAACGGCAAAGGCGACCTCGCCGTAAGGAAGGTGATTTCACTCCACTCAGGGAATCATTGAGGGACATCCTTCCTAAAGTTGCACCATTCCTACAGCTACTGGAGATCCATCCACCACTGGACCCACTTCCTAAGTGGTATAGGGTGAGCTTGTTCTGCCAATTCTATCGCACTCATGGACATCCGACGAACAACTGTTGTGCTCTCCGGAATGTCGTCCAGGACTTGATTGACGATGGAGACATTGTCGTCAACCCAGAGGAAGCAGCTCACACAGGCACCTGCAGACACGCCCACATATGCACGTGCACACCCTAGAATAGCCGACCCCACCTTGTTCGAGCCGGCAAGCTCCGAGGATGCTGGAACTTCAGGGTTCATCCACTCTCTCTCAGTTCTTTCCGAAAGAATCCATCGGGTCTCATCAACCTTGTTCGTCGGCCTGCCTCTTCCTTAGCATTCGTGTGTACCACTCTCGTTCTTGTCCTACTACGGGAGGCCTAGCTAGAGTTTGCCTATTTGCCGTGAACCCATCTGATCCATCACTTGTAAATACCCTGGATCTGGTGGGAAACAACCATCATGGCTAAAAGTTGTTGTCTCAGCCTTGTCCCACCAGACTATCCACTTTGACCCCAAACCTTTAGATGTTCTGTTCTGGGTTAATCGGTTTGAGTCAGTTAACTTCGTCCTTGAATTTGAACGTGGCAGTTACCCACCTGTTCGTACCAATCCTTCCAAGACGGTCGAGAATATATGTCACCATTGGGAATACGAGAAAGGGACACCTCTCTAGGAGTACGGTCAGGGGATCGCCAAACCGTTGCTGCGGTGGAGAGGAGAAAGCGAGAAAGGCTCATTTACGAATAACTGCAACATTCTCGACGCGTGCTGCAATCGAGGTGGAATTCCCCTCTTGCCTTCTCTCACTTTGCTAGTGTAGGGATTCTCGATCCAGGTCTGGCTCCGGACACAACAGTGCTACAATGAGACACATCGTCGAGCACCGTTGAGTGGGTAGACAGTATTCTGAGGAGAATGCCAAGACAGTTTCGGTCCTCACCACAACAATTCTGACTCCAGCTACAGCGGTTCCAGCCTCAACTATGGCGGTTTCAACTTCAATCACAGCAGTTTCAATCCCAACACAGTAGATACAGTTCCAACTACAGTAACTCCAGCTCCAACTACAGTAGTTTTCAGCTCTGACCATTGTAGTCCTAGCTCCAACTGCCACATCGGGTATAGCATCAGTCAGTCACAATAGTTTCAGTTACAACATCAGTCCCTATGGCAGCCCCAGCAGCCGTGTCAGCCCCCATTACAGTCACAGCCCTAGAGACAACAGTTTTGGCTTCATCTACAGTGACAGCCGCAGTTCCTATCACAGTGCCTGCCCAAATTCAGTTGTCGGCCTGGAGTATTGACCCTTGCGTGAGCAGTGACCATGGAGTCTACATACTGCATGGATCTTGCCTTTGATGAGAACAAAAAGAGTGGTCGTAGAGACACAGATCGACGAGATGCTCCAGGACATGGAAGTTCTGCTCCAAGAACAGCTTGTCGTGCTAGCAGAAGATACCATGGAGGAAATGAGGCGTCAGAAAGGTAAAGTAACAACGGTTGAAGTAGCCACTCCATCACCACAGGAAACTCAGGTCCATTTCGCTTGCATGGCCTTGGTGGACCACATGGAGTAATCAGAACCGGTCAACTCATGCTACTGGTGACTTGGAATCGTATCCTTGCCTTGCAAATCTTTTCTATCACATTTCCGCTTGCATCATTCTTTCTATTCAAGCATTTTGCATCATCCTACATTCATGTTTGTTTCCTCTGCACTTGTTATGCACGCATTGCATCTTAACACAAAAGCATCAAAAGAAAAATTCATGCACGCACACATTAATAGCATAGGCATAGGCATTTCGCTCGATGATGAAAATCGGATAAGCTTGCCTATTAGGAAAAGGGATCCATTCCTCCTCAGTCAATACTACAGGGACATCCCAGCAAGTAAGGGAGCCACCACTCATCGAGAACAAGGTGACAAATCCAAATGCCCTGAAGGACCTACACCTCTAGAGGGAGATAAAATGTTAGGATGTGAGTGAGTATGCAAGCAAAAGAAAAATAGTAACGTCATGGATAAGGGCACTAAAAGAAATGAGAAGATAGAAGGCGCAAACATAAGTTGGCCCTAAGAGAAAGAGGTGAGTGGAATAACTCTGTCCCTATCACATACCTTGGAGAGGAGTCGAAGCATGTACCTAAAAAGGGTCCCCACCGCCCAAAGGATTACCCACCCATCACTCACTATCAAAGCTGCCTTAGCAGCTGCCTAGGTTCCCATTACCTCCAAACAAGGGGTAGAGTGAATCCACAAGCCTATGAGGGAGTAAAAGAAAAAGGATAATTGAAAAAAGTAGGTGTAGGGCCTTAGGGGGTTCGGTGCGAAGCCTGTTCCACTACACAGCCCAACTAAACTATTACCTCACCCTTTCCGGAGTGCTACCCATAATTCAAGATGTCTAGGCAGTGTCGGGTGAGTTGGAGATTGCCTCCTTCCTAACAACAGGCATTAGAAGCTTTCCAAAAGCTGAGGGCAAACAAAATAGCAAGACAATAAAAATGGCATCATTCATGCATAACTCATGCTCATTCATCTCATCTGCTTTGCAAGGCACCGCCTCATTCTTGAACTAGGGGCATGCTAGATGCCTTCTGTTGGCTTTATTAGCCTTATCTTGATTTTGATGATAACAAAAGACTAATGTACTTTATGAGAATATTTCATAGTTCATATTTGCAAGGAAGCATAAAAGGGACGATATTTGAAGAAGAAAAAGATCCATGTGCTACCAAGAAGAATTCAAGATGAAGGAAAAAGGAGAAGAAAAATTAAATAATATTTGTAATTATTTTGATGTACTTTTCTATTTATGCGTGTACTTAGGAACTTGTATTAGTCTCCCAAATATCCACATAGAGCCATAGGAAAATTGCCTTAGCCCTAAAACCAACCATTCATTGAAAAACATTCATTATAGGACTAAGGGCATTTTCGACATACCGAATTTCCTCGGTATACCGAAATATATGCAGATTAGAAA
>JAMKQA010051957.1:0-22123 GCA_024699735.1 Posidonia australis
GATGCATTTTGTTCTCAATCTTGCTGGTCATTATTTGTAGCCATAGGGTCAATTTTCATATCCCTGTTCTGCTGAAAAGACGAAATGGAGTGCAGAACTTCATCTTTTCAAATTCGAAAGGCCACAATGTCTCTTCTTCGGTGGACCGACGAACCCGAGATGGAGTCCTCGGAACAGAAACAACATCCGCCAGAGATAAATCACATTCCAAGACTCACAAGTATAATCAGGAACAAAAGAAAATTTTCAGTAGAAAAGAAACTATAATTTCAGTAGAAAATTTTCAGAGTGTTCGGATTCAAGCAAACAAATGCCCTAACCCTAAAACAGCTAATCAGAGAAAAATTTCACCGTAAAGCTCAATATATGCCAACAAATGCCATAAAATGCCAACAAATTCCAGATCAATATGCAAAGGAAGGGGTAAGAAAATGTTTTAGCTGAGGTTTATACCTTCTAGTAGTTTACCTGACGAGAGAAGACCAACATCGGCGAGAGACCGATTCCATCTGCAAGTAGGTAAGGGACCGAATTCGTCGGCGAGACTATGCTCTGACGGAGAGGAGGCGGAGGAGAGGAAAGTAAAGTCCCAACGAATAGGCGTAGATCTACAAGTAGGCGTAGTCTGGTCGGACTGAGGAGAGGAGGGAGAGGTAGATCTACGAGAGGCAGATCTGGAAAAGGAATGAGCCATATTCTGTTCCTTGCTGCTCGGAGGGGAGGCGTAGTACAGAGGAAGAGGGAGATCTGGGAGAGGTAGATCTGACCCTCTTTCTCCCTAGTTGATCACCTTGCAGATCTGGGAGAAGCAAATCTGGAAGGCAGATCTGGAAGAGGGAGGAATCATATTCTGTTACTTGCTACTTGGAGGGGAGGCGTAGCACGGAGGAAGAGAGGCAGATCTACTCGGAGGGGAGGCGTAGCACGGAGGAAGAGGGAGATCTGGGAGAGGCAGATCTGGCAAATCTGGGAGAGACAAATCTGGGAGGCAGATCTGCAGACCCAAGGTAGTTGCCGCTTCACCTCGACGCAGCAGCCACGGGAAGGCCCTGACTCGAGGGCAGAGGAGCATTTAACGATCAGCGGCTTCGGGCTGCAGTTCGTCGCCGATGCAGCAGTGGGAGCTGCTGTCATGAGAGCAGCTCCAAACACGCCTCCGAGAATGGACCCTTTGCTCCCAGACCTCACATAGGCGAAGACGCCGCCGCTAAGGAGAAGAGTATTGTAGACGGTGGAAGCAGCGGGTGCGAGTTTGGAGCAAGGAAGGAGAAGATCTCTTGCTCTCGCCCCTCGGGGGAAGGTGAAGAAGAGGGGAGGAAGAGAAGGGGAGAAGAGAAATACTGACTTCCATGCTAGAGGAAGAGAAGGGGAGCTTACAATGGAAATGTTAACAGCTGCATCCGCAAAAGAGTGGCTCGACAAAGTAACGTGCATTGAAGTTACTAAGTGAACTTCATAATCCTTCAATGTACATGCATTGTTGTGGATTTTGGTGCACATTGTAACCAAATGGGAACATACATCAATTAATGCGAGTGGGGACCACGTAAACAGAAAGCTACCGACAAATTAGTTAGAAACAATAGAGTGGGTATGATTTCTAATCTTCAGCGTGCCAATTCATTGTGAGTTTATGTGGGTTTGCTTTGGAAACGCCTACACAGAGGATCGATGTTCAAAAGCAAAGCGAACGAAAACCAAATTAGGATTTCTTTTTGGTGCTGTAAATGGTTAAGTATATGAACGAAAACCAAATTAGGATTTCTTTTTGGTGCTGTAAATGGTTAAGTATATGACCTGTTTGTGTCAAGGATAAAAAAATATAAAGTCAAAAGAAAATAAAAGGAAAATGAAATTATGGAATTTTATTTTTCGTTAAGCTCCAATAAAAGTGTTTCAACATATGTGAAAAATAAGGGAAAATATTTTTCCTTTAAATTTCATCCTTATGGGTAGACGTGGAAAACGAATCGGACTAGCCCTGGGCAATCCAACTTGGCCTAAAAAAAATAGACCCAACTTAAAAAAAAATTCCCCAAGAAAAAAAGACTCGACCTAAAAAAGATTTGCCCTAGGCTAAACTCGTCTAGGCCCTCCTTCAATCATGGACGAACCAGGGCCATGAGCCCTGTCCGATCAGTTCGGGGCTATAGGTCCAACCCGATCCGACCAGTTAGGACTATATGTCCAAGACAACCCGTCAATTTTAATCGTTTTTGGTCGATCCAAAAAAAAAAAATTAATTAATTAAAAAACATTACAAATGCAACATCTCGTTTCCAACGTTGCATTTGCAACGTTCTAAAATAATGAACGTTGCATTTGTAATGTCTATTTTTTTAATATTTTTTCCTTCTTTTCTTTTTAACTATAAATATTCTCCTAATCTATTTATTTTTTGCATACAACACAATTTACCCTTTTCTTCTTTACTATAATTCCTATTCTTTACAATTCCCACTCTCTCAATTCCCACTCTTTGCTCAAGTAAAGATTTCAAGTTTGGTTGTTAGCCTCTAGACTCCACTGCGTCTACTACTCTCTAACAGCATTCAACATCAAAATTTCTCTACTTCTAATTCCTTTAAATTCTTTACATCTAATTCTTTTATTTTTATTTTATAATCAGTTTTTTTATTTATTAAAATGGAAAATATTCGTAAGCATGATTATATCCCTTGTCAGGAATTAGATCAACTCCAAACCACCCCAAAATAAACCACAGTCTCTAAGAAATCTAGGAAACAAAGTTCTTGAGTTTTGAAACATGTAACTGTAGATCCTGTAGATGAAAATAGGTGTTGTTATAATTATTGTAGTATAGGATACACATGTCCTAGGGGAAGGAGTGCAGGTCATATAACTAAATATTTACAAAAATGTACAGCTAAACATAATAAAGATGATAACTTTGATTTAGAACAATCTAAATTATACGTAGGTTCTAATCGTATGGTAAACTGGAACTACAATACAAAAGAAGGAAAAGAATGTATAACAAAATTTATAGTACAAGACGAATAACTATTTTCTTTTTCTGAAAATAAAAATTTTGAATCATATATACAAAATTATTTGAGTCCACAATTTAAAGGTTTTTCTAAAAATACAACAAAAAATATAATTTATAAAATATTTAAAAAAGTTAAACAAGATTTAATTGGAATATTTTTTAGTTTATTATGTAAAATATCATTAACATGTGATGTTTAGACTGGTCCTAATAATTTCCCATACTTATATTTAACTGCACATTTAATAAATACATAATGGAATTTACAAAAAAGATTCATTGCTTTTAAAGTATTTGATCATCTATATACTAGTAAAACTATAACAAACATAATAAAAGATATTACTAAAGAATATAACGTATTATTTAAAATTAATACAATATATTTTGATAATGCTTCTAATAGCAATGTTGCAATAAAATTATTAAAAAGAAATATAATATCAATATTAAATGATGAATTATTTCATTGTAGGTATTGTTGTCACATTTTAAATTTAATTGTATAAGATTGTATAAAATGCATTAGGCCTTACATAGAAAATATAAAATCAACTATTTTATTTATTCAAACATTGGCTAAATGATATCAAGAATTTAGACATATATGTGCACAAAATGTTTTAAAACCTAGTAAATTTAAGTTAGATGTTCAACATAGATGGAACTCAACTCATGATATGTTAAGTTCAAGTTTACCTTATAGTCATATAATTACAGGATTTTATAATGCAAAATCTAATTATTTATTAAATGATGAAAATTGGCAAAATTCTAATATAATTCATAATTTTTTAAAACCATTTTATAATACAACTAAACAATTATTGAGTTAATATTATCCAACAAGTTCTCTAGTTTTAATTAATTTATTTAATATTACAAATATTTTTCAACAATATAGAAATCTTTCAATTTTTGTAG
Organism: Posidonia australis; assembly: GCA_024699735.1. Lineage (NCBI taxonomy): Eukaryota > Viridiplantae > Streptophyta > Magnoliopsida > Alismatales > Posidoniaceae > Posidonia > Posidonia australis. The sequence continues at coordinate 3,938 of JAMKQA010051957.1, forward strand.
ATATTATTAAATAATAATTTAATACTTATTGGCATGAGCCTCCAATGTTGGCAAGTTTAGCATTAATTGTACACCTTAGGCATAGATTAGTTAATTGTATGGTACTTATAGATAATATTTTTAGTAACATGAATAAAAATGATTGTATAGATTCATTAAATAATAAAATTAAGACAACTTTATACAGATTATTTGAAGAATATGCTAGAAATTAAGGTGAAAAGTAGTACTAGTGATCATACATCTAGTTTTATAGAAACATATATTAGTAGTAGTAGTGATAGTTCTTTTTTGAGTAGATTAAATAAAAAGAAAGAAAAATATGTAAAATCAACTACAAATAATGAATTAAAAATTTATTTAGAATGCGAGTTTACTTTTAGTGTTTTAGAAATGGAAAACATAAACATATTAAAATAGTGGTCTAGTATAACAATTAAGTTTCCTATAATTTCAAAAATGGCAAAAGATTTACCAACAATTCCAGCGTCAACTGTAACGTCGAAGTCTGTATTTTCTGCAGGAAAAAGAACATTAAGTGATAAAAGATGTAGATTATCTGAAAAGTCTGTAAAAGCCTCTGTATACTTAAAAGACTAGTACAATGCGATTAATTGTCTCTATGGATCGAGCTTGAACGAGGAATCAAAAGACGAGGGTGTAGCATCAACATCAACTAGGACCAGAACAGACTCCACTAATGATTAAATCATGATGTAAAAGTGTAAAAAAAGAAGAAGTAAAAAAGTAAAACAAAAAAAGTGTAAAAATTGTAAATATAGAATATCTTATGTATTTTTAAAAAAATTTTATGTATAAAAAAAATTAATTTTTTATTAACATTTTTTTTAAAATTTATTTTTAAATTGACCGGTCCAATGGACTGACTTGGCCTGACCTTGCCAGCCAAGGCCTCAGCCTGGTCCGAAGGCAGGTTATGGGCCATGCTAGGCTGAGGGACTGACTTTGTCTACTAGCCCAATTCGACGAGGTCTTGGCCTAGGTGGACTTATGATTTTTTGAGCTGCCCAGATCCAAGCCCGAATTCCAACTCTACTTATGGCTGGTAAAGAGAATAAGATATTCTAAGTATGTGTTGAAAAGTAAAGGAATTTACTTTTTAACAGAAAATGCATACAAACACTATAATATTGAACATATTTTTTGGTCAAAGGGAAAATAATTTCTTTTTCCTTGATTTCCTTTTATTTTCAAGTGCACTACCCTCCCATAATGTAGTGTAATTTTATCTTTCTACATGTTTAGTGAAAATTAACTATGTTGATAGTAAGAGGTTTGAAACTAGAGCGAAATCAATAACAAGTAAGCCATGCTTTTGAAACCTGAGTAGGAGTATTCTCAAACTTAGGCTTGACAATGAGTCAGATCTAGACCCAATATCCATCGGTTTAGACCCGTAAACTTAGGATTTAGGTTTAGAAAATAAGATCCATGGATTTGTGAGCCTAAATCAGATAGACTCTCTTGTTTGATGGGTCAGATGGACTCTCTATGTTTATTAAGTAATTAATTTTATCTTTCCTTATTATTTTATAAAGTAAGATGTAAATGAGCAATAGCTTGGTATTATATCAAATGAAGTTAACGATGCACATGAAGTTGAGTAACTCTTCTATTTACAATAAAAAAACTCAACTTCTTCAACAAAAAAAAACCTTTGAATGAATTATATCATATGTATTTGTGAAAATATTTTATTTGTCAAAAGTGGAATGAAAAGTATGACATAAAGATGTAAAAAAGTATGTATATGACATAAAGATGTAAAAAAAGTATGTACTTTTAAGTAAACCTATCAGACCCAAGATCCGAATCTAGATCCATTATCTCCAAAAGTCTAAGTCTTAGTCTAAATTTTAGGTTATAATTCTAGACCTAGATCTAGAGGAGGTTTCTGTCATCAGAATCTAAAGGAAACCAAATGAAAGGAAATTAATTTTTCTTTGACTACTTTTTTAAGTGGTGTTTGTGTTTCCACTGGAAAAAGAAACGGTTTCTATTTGTTTCTAGAGTATAAAAGTCAAGAAAACTTTCATTTTTGTTGACAAAGAACAGAATCTCAACAGAAACACGTTTCTATTTGTTTCTAATGACAAGTTTAAATACCAAAAATTTAATCAAACAGAAAATAAATTCCATTAATTTCTATTTCCTTTAGTTTTCCTTTGACTTATATTTTCTATTTCCTTTCGTTTCCAAGGCACAATCACAAACAGATTCCTAAATTCATAAAAAAAAAAGATAGATCTAAGTTATATGGTAGACCCAACCTGTTGACAGTCCACAAGGGTTACTCCCAAAAAAAGACATATAACATCAACAATTATCTCCTAAATCCTCGCAATCTAATTTCCTCACACATTTCAACACTCGACCGCGGGACACCAGAATAGGAAAGACCCCATCCAAAAAGGAAAGACCGAGGGCAAGGGCAGTGGCTTTCTACGTAATACCCGTGACATCCAATGTCATTTACATCTCCAATGGATCTACCGTTGTCTCCTCCCTTCATCCGCCACTTTATCTATTCCGCCACCTGTTCTCCTTTCGCGGAAAATTACCCGGACGTTTCTTTCCATTTCTTCCCCCGCTCTCCGGCCCTCTCGTGGAAACTTCTTTTGGATTTGAACAAAAAGCGGCGGTGAGAAGAGTACAGGGCGGGGAGATGGGCTCGGGATCGGGATCTTTCCTCAAAGTCGTGCTGAAGAATTTCGATGTTCTTGCTGGGTATGCTCCGACTACTCCCCAACCAGTAATTTTACCATTTTGATCTCGAAGGCGTCCGTCCGTGTTTTGATTCCTAATGTTTCTTGCGAAGTTTGATTTCAGGTTTTTTTTTTCAAATTTTGTTCTCAACTGGAAAGTGTCCTCTTTGATATGATAAAGTGCTTCTCTTTTTCATTTGCATTTTTTTTCTTCTCTTTTTTGCCTCGCGTCAATAATAATACGGACTTCGTAAGAATTAATATTTTTTTTTTGCTAATAAATAATGTAATATGTTTCTTTTACTGATGAATGATGCAAGTAGTATGTCATGCTAGATGTTCATTTTGTTTTGGTCTCTGATGGTTTGCTTTTACTTTGTCATTGTGCTGCAGGCCGTTGGTTACCTTGGTGTATCCCTTGTGAGTAGTTAGTTGCCTTGTCGTTTAATGTTTTGTAAGAGTTGTTGGTTGTTATTATGTTGAAGGTAATGGAATGTTGTTTGTGTTTAATTTTACAACAGATATGCTTCAGTAAGGGCAATTGAAACAAAGTCTCCTGTCGACGATCAGCAATGGCTCACTTATTGGGTTTTGTACTCTATGATAACCCTCTTCGAGCTTACTTTTGCAAAAATTCTTGAATGGTACGATTTGATTTTATTAAGTTTTCTTACTCATGAATTTTTTACTGGTTAAAACTCTGAGCTCCAATATTATGTTGTTGCAACAAATAACGATATCATTTATTCATTTGAATGTTCTATTGAATTATTATTTGACTCTTCGAGTAAGTGTATGAGAAATTCATATTTTATGAAAGAATTTATGTATCTTCTTTTTGATAACTATTTTTTGGATTTCATTTGACATTGACAAGAATATTGTTGTTGTTGAGTTCTTTTGTAGGAAGAAAATTTCCTTGAGTTGTCCGCTCGTCTGATAGTAACATTACTCTAGTTATTCTTGAGATCATACTTGTTATCTAGTAACTTTTAAAGATATTTTTTTGGAGTTGCTTTACTATCATAAAATAGGTTTATTATAAGCTTTATCAGAGAATTATCAGAATTTATTTTTAATTTCTTATAAGAACAATATTTTCTCTTCAGATAATGCATTGTATTTGGCGAATTGTCATGCAACAGGAAATACTATGACACTGTTAGATAATCGCTCCAAATAATTTAAAAATAAAAATAAAAAGTAAATAAGTAATCTAGCAAACATTCGTTGGAGATAGAGCCATGAAATAGGGATTTTTCGGATGTCTGCGTTGGATGTCTATTAATCCATCTTTCATCTTTCAGACTTCCACTGGCTCATGTCGAAAATAGGAACTTTTCGGACACCTAGGTCGAACGTTTGTTGGTTCATTTTTCTTTTTAAAACAGTGTTCGAGTGGATGTCCAAGTAAATGTCTGCAACGACGTACTTCTATTTTATGTTTTTAAATTTGAAAGCTTTTAAATATGATAGTTGCTATTTTTACGAGATACTAATCATGAATTTTATTTGCTCTTAATTTAAAAGAGAGGTAATTGCATTATCTTACCAAAATATTACAAGTGATTACCTCTTCTCAATATATATGAGTTATCATATTAGAGAGAGATAGAGATTTCTATGTTTGAGTATTTTTATGGGTAACTACGTAGATCTCCATCTTCTTGGAGAACGGAGATTATACAACTTCTCGGAGGACGAGAAGGAGACTGATTGTGTACTTCAAGAGGATTGAAGTTTTGTTCTGTTATTTTTCTACGAAAAATAGAGAGAAGACATTCCAGTGGTGATTCTTTTGTAGTCATTTGCAAGTGCATGCATTGTGACTCTTTATTGCTGGTATATGGGAGCGATTTGGCTAGAATTCGTTGCACTATGGGGGTTGAATAACGCTTTAAACGTCAGTACTTGATAACACTCTAGCAGAGCACGAAGATAGTCTTCTCAAAAGGATTTTCTATCATACACAAGTAAGATTTCTTCATATTCTCATGAAAAATTTTATTTATGTATAGACCTTATTTCACATATTTTGTGTTTTCATTATAATTAGTCGTATTACTGTGCCAGTTGCAACAAACACTTCAAATTATTTTCTTTCAATCTACTAATGCATTTGTTGCTTAAAACCTCAACTTTTTTTAACATCTAATTATTTTTCATGATAAAATAAAGTAAATTAAACTTAAAATTGTTTGGTTACGATTTATTACATCTTATCCTATCATAGAGTCCATCCTAAGGAGCTTCAGGACCACCAATTTATTAAAATTATGACCAATTACCAACTTGTTTCAACCTTTCAAGAAATAATTGTCATTACCTCTTTAGAAGAGACTTAATGTTGGCGAGCAATCCTAATTGTTCTCTAGATTTTAGGCCAAGAGAGGAAAATCAACTAGGGACTGTGGTACTTGTATGAGAAATCATTGACAAGCAAATTGAAATGCAATCTCCAGCATAAATCTATAATGCTTGTGTCTTACTTATCCAGTCTTTTCCTTACACATGCTAGGTGAATGCATGTATTTCATGTGCAAATTGTGTATGTCAGTTTAGTTTGTGAATGGTATTGTCATACATTCGTTATTTATCTAGAAGGCAGTTCAAAGTATTGGTTTTATAATAGTTTGTACAAAGGGAGTTTCTATAAATGCAATTTACTTTTATTCATGAAAGTTACAGGAAATTAATAGCAGTTATAACCCATATTCTTGCTTTACTTTTGCAAGTATCAAAGCGAATATATCTTTTTTTTTTGCAGAGCATAAGCTAATACATCTTATCATAGTCTAATCTATAACATGTACAAATTATTTTATTCACACTTTACCCAATGAAGGATACCTTCCCAGAGGGCTCAAATGTTTGTAACTTTGTATAGACCATGACATTACAAACACAACATTCCAAACCAACAAACCAATGTAAAATACCAATAAATTATTTTTGATCTATATTGTTGCAAGAATTTTTTATTTATTGAAGATGATTCACCTTGTAAACGGGAACACTGTAATTTTAACTTTGTATAATTCAACTCATGTTGTAAATTTTTAGGAAGAATAGATTTGGAAGCTCAAGATATGGAGACTAGTCTTTTAGGATAAAGAAAGCAATATTTGTAATATGTGAATATTACAGATAAATTGAAAAGTCAAGATGTTAAACACAAAACGAAGTAATATATTGGAGAAAAAGGGAAAACTGCAATACGTGCAATTAATAAAGGACAGTAGTAATAGATAATCTTAAATTTATGTAAAATTTAATTTAGTATCCAAAACAGATACAGATGTAATATTTTCTGAATGGCTAAATGAGAAAGCAAAATGGCCTCTTTTGATAAAGTCTAATAGATAGTAGATATAAATTTCTGTGTTTTAATTCTAGAAAGATAGTTTAACGTTTAACACTAATTGAGGAATTCATTAAGGTACAAGTCAAGTATGTCCAAGTTTTTATCAGGGGATATTCTTGAATAGTAATAATGGATGGTTCTTCTAAAGAACAAAGAATTTAAGTATGGCTAAGTTTGAATCCAAATGAAAATTTAGTTCAATTGGAACGCAAGGACATAGTCAGATGGATGATCAAGAGATTTTAAGAGGCATTTTTTTTAATCTTAGATCTATTATTTATAAAATAGAGATGCTTGGTTGATTTTTATCACCTAACTTAGGTACAACGGTTAAAATGAACAAGCTTGATGTGGTAACAACGAATGCCCATCAAGTTAAAGAAAAATTGCACATTTGCTTATATGATCCTTTCTTACTTGTGCTTCTAAGGTACAAATTGTTTGATGACTTGGAGATATATTCTTAAACAATAGTGGAAAGTTTACAAGTTTCCTCACTTGTTATTGAAGCTACAAATTTCCTTATATGGTTTTTTAAAAACACGTTCCTACTATGTGGTTCTTTGCTTCATACATTTTGGTGGCAAATTATCTGCTATTAGTTATCTGAAAACCATGTGTTGGCAAATTATGTGCCATTGCTAATCTGTAAACCATGTGTTGCAAAATTATGTGCTTTCAATTATCTGAAACTTCTTCAGTGAGTAGTTGATAATTGTTCTATTGCGTCTTGCTAACGTTGTTTTGTTTTACTTATATGCAACATTCTGTCATTAAATGTGTTAGTGAAGTTATTTAGTTTTAGAGATGGATTTAGGCTATATGGGTAAATAGATATCCATTTACCCTAAGGTTATGATAACGCGTATATATATCTTTGTATGTAAACTCTTTTTTAGAGTTATCTAATCTTATTTTTCACCTCTAACATGGTATCAAGAGCCTAACCTTAACCCTCCTCTATTTTCCTATCCACCTGACATAAGTGCCTTCTCCTTGTGTCGTTGCCATCGTCGACACCAACACTACTGTTAGAGCTCTTCTATCGGTCGATCGGCCTCCTCCTCTTAATCAGCCTGTAGGTGGTCTCTTACCAATAGCAGTTGTAGTCCTTCCAAACCATTTGGTGGTGGGTTACACATCTTCTGACAGCTATGTAGATCTTGACGTCCGGCTCTTCTCTTCAGGTTGTCCACTGGTTCCTTCCTCCTCCTCATTGACCGAAGGCTGTTGACCAAGGCTTCAAGTTGTCCAACGGTGTCTTCAACACTTTGTAACAGCGACGTAGCCTTGGCGTTGGTAGGGTTGATGTGTTAGGCTGCTTTTTGATGTTGTAGGGCTATTGTGTACCCTAATCGTGCCTCGTCAGACCAATAATAGTTTGATATTGTGTTGATTCGTACCAGTTCAGACCTTATGCTCTTGTTTTCGACCATTTCATGTGTTGACAATGGTTTCCTCTTTCTCCTTTGATGATGTATGGCTTCGTTGTCGGAGTGGTATGACAATAAAGTTAAATGGTTAGAACTATCTCGTGTGGGTAAAGGCATTTATCGTGTTTTTGGGAATTTCGTCTTCTGAAGCATATTATCGATAACTCCCTTTCCCCAAAAGACCCCACGTAATATGATTTTCTTGCTACATGTTATGAGGTTACATTGTAGCTGGTTAATAGTATGGAATCTAGCATCGGCTCTGATGTTATGTTTTTAACTCTCGCCAAAAAGATCTAGGATACTCTCAGGAAGATGTATGGTCATGAGAAGAATATTTCCAGGATTTTTAAGATATATGAGAGTTTCTTTTCTCTGCGGTAGGGAGATCAGACTATTAAGGAGTATTGCGCTTCTCTTTGTGCTCTTATAGACGAGTTGGATGTTTTGGAGTATTACACTTTTCTTTGTGCTCAGACTTTTAACAATATCAGAATGGTGGCTAAGTTCCTTTTTAGTCTACATCTAGATGTTATGACTCGAATTCATGGTCATATCCTTGGTGTAGACGCTATTCCCTCCTTGTCATCTACTTTTGCATGTCGTCGGGTTTCTTAGATCAGTCGGCCATGGTGACATCTACTAAAGGTCGTAGTTGTGGTTGAAGGAGAGATCACAATTCGAGAGGAGGGCGTGGTACTTGGAAGTGTGACCACTATGATCATTGGAAGTGTTTCCACTATGGCCACACTAACCACACGTTTGATCAATGCTGAGATAAGTTTGGCTGGTCAGAGTGGGCTCAAAATGTGATTACAGATATTACAGTGGGAGAGTCAGATGCTTCTATTACTGTTTCAGTTTCACAAGCCAGGTATGAGAAGCTCCTTTAGTATTTGGTTGCTTAGTTTACTACTATTGCTTCTCATGTTGTCACGTTAGGTATTGATACTTACTTAGCCTTTAAGGACTATTCTTGAGTTATAGACTCTAGAGCCTCCACTCACATGTCAAGTGCCTATGACTTTTTCACATCTGTTAAACATTTGTCAATTATTTCCTGTCTTCATTGTCGATGGTAGGTTTTGTCAAGTTGCTAGTGAAGGATTTGTTCGTGCCTCTTCTTGCTTTTAACTTGATAACATCCTTTATGTTCCAGACTTTTATGTAAACTTGCTTTCCATTAGTGTCATCACCAAAACTTTATTCTATCAGGTAACTTTTTTCTCATATCACTGTACTTTTCAAGAAGTTTTATATGTAAGTTTTATTTTTATCTCATTGGAAGCTTCAACAAGCCCTATTATAGTTATCTGTCAAAACTTTTGAATATAAGTCGTGTCAGTTAGGTAAGTATTATCGTGTTACCTATCATCATCCTTTGAATTTTGTTAGTGAGCGTCCTTCAAGTAGATCTATTATGATATTTAAAGTCCAATTTGTGTTCCATTTGTGTTAGGTTTTAGGTATTATATTGCTTTTGTGGATAATTACTTTCATTTATTTTGGATGTATTTGTTAACAGACAAGTCTCATGTACTCGAAGTAATCAAAAAGTTTTTTAATGAAATAAAAATTTAGTTTTTTACTTCTCTAAAGTTATTTAGTATTGATAATGTTCTTGTGTTTGTTCAAAATGACATTAGTTGTTTTTTATTTTTCTTTGGAAAATCTTCATTAAGTATTGTGTCGTTATACATCTCAACTGAATGGTGTGATTGAAAGAAAACATTGACACGTTTTTGATGTTACTCGAACGATGATGTTTTAGATGTTTGTTCCAAAATATTTGTGGTTTGATGCTGTTTTTACTGTGTTAATAGAATGTCTTCTTTTGTTCTTTTTGGTGATATTCTTTTTTGGCGGTTGTGTCCTCACGATACTTTATTCCTTCTTCCTTTTCGTATTTTTGATTGTGTTTGTTGTGTCCAAGATCTCTCCCTTGGACTTGAGAAATTATCTCCTCTTTCTGTCAAGTGTGTGTTTATGGGATATTCTAGGACTCAAAAAAGATATTGTTGCTACAATCTTATGGCACGTCGATATCTTATGTCAGTTGATGTTACCTTTTGTGAGTTCCACCCATTTTTTTCTAGTTCTCCTCTTATAAATCCATCAGTCATGATTTCTCTTCCTTCACATATTGTTCGGACTAAAAGTGTTGTCATTGTTCCTAGTTTTATTGTTGATTGTTTCTTGTAAGTTTACACTTGTCGGAGCTCGATCAAAAGTAATGTTTGCACCTTTCTCCTCTTCACCTAAAGGTTCTTTATCCCTTGATTTTGATATGCCTATTGTTCTTCGTTGTGGTAAGTGATCTAGTACTGCACATTCTATTTTTAATTTTATTTCATATGATAGACTTCATGCTTCCTTTTGTCTGTTTGCTCTTTCCATTTCTTTTGAGTTTATTCCTGGAGACTACAATGAGGCTATTTTTCTTCCACAATGGAAAGTTACTATGGATGAAAAAATGTAGATACTCATATCAAATGGCACACAGACTTTTGTTTCTAGACTTGTTGATGGCTTTATGGTTGGTTGCAGATAGGTTTACACTATCAAATATAAACTCGAAGAGCTTGAGGACTGATACAAAGCTCGTTTAGTTGATCGTGGATTCACTTAGATTTGGTGTAGATTATGTTGAGACCTTTTTTCTTATGGTTAGATTAAGTTCTACTCGTGTTCTACTATCCATTGTTGTCAATCAATCATAGAATATTCAAAATGTTTTTCTCTATAATAATCTACAGGAGTTAGTTCATATGGAGTAACTTCTAGGATATGTTGTTCAGGGAGAATGAGGTATATTTCCTTAGAAAGGCTATCTATGGTCTCAAACATAGTTTACGAGCATAGTTTGAAAAGTTCAGCAATATTGTGGTGAATCAGATTCAAGAGGGATGCAGTTGACTATTGTGTCTTCATCAGGACGTGTGTTAGTGGCAATATTATTCTTACTGGGTATGTTGATGGTATCATTTTTATTAGGAATGACACTATAGGGATTGTAGAAACCAAGAACCATCTGAGAAAGTATTTTGTTACAAAGGATATAGGACGTTTCAGGTGTGTCCTTGGGATAGAATTTGCTTATGCTGACAATAAGGTAACGTTATCTTAAAATACGTTCTTGACTTACTTTAGGAAATTAGTTTGTTGAGATATAAGCAAGAGTCAACACCTATTGATCAAACTTCAGATTTCTGGGATAGCTTTTTAGAGTCCCTTGATGACATTAGATAATATAGAAGATTGGTGAAAAATTAATCTATCTTATAGTTACTCGTCTTGATATCTCATATGTTGTAGGATTACGGGGTCCGTTCATACATGAACCTCGATCTCGATTGGTTCATTAGAGAGGTGCCCTTCATGTGTTGGCCTACATCAGAGGAACACTTTGAAGGAAACTAATATATAAGAAACTTAGTCATTTACAGTGGAAGTTTATGTAGACTCTAGTTATGTAAATGACAAGAGAGATAGGAAGTCTATGTCTAGTTATTGTACTTATGTGGGTGAAAACATGGTAACTTAGAGGAGTAAAAAGTAAAATGTGGTTTCTAAGTCCAGTGTAAAAGTAGAGTACAGATTTATGATACAAATTGCATGTGAGATGGTTTGGTTCAGTTCATTGTTGAGTGAACTTGGGTTCACAATTCAGTTTCCTATGCCAATGCATTGCGATAATCAAGACGTAATATTTATTTCTAGTGACATTGTGTTCCATGAAAGAATGAAGCACATTAAAGTTGACTATCATTATGTACAGGATTTAGTGATGAAAGGAGTTATCTTTATCTCTTATATACCATCGGTTGATCCCGCAATAAGTATCTTCACAAAGGGTCTTGCAATAAGTATCCTTAATTCTCTTTGTAACAAGTCGGATTTGTCTGATATTAATTCTCTTTGCAACAAGTATCTTTGTAGTCAGTTTGAGGGAGAGTGTTAGTGATGTTATTTAGTTTTAGAGATGGATTTAGGCTATATGTGTAAATAGATATCCATTTATTCTAAGGCTATGATATCATATATATATATATATATAAGCTCTTTTGTGGAGTTATCTAATCTTATTTTTTCACCTCTAACAAAATGCTTATATATTTGTTGTGCCTTTGGTGAGACTTCTTTATCTAATGCAGGCTTCCTTTTTGGTCATATGCTAAGTTGATGGGTACTTGCTGGTTGGTGTTACCTTACTTCAGTGGTGCTGCATTTGTTTACGAACATTATGTGCGGCGTTTGTTCATAAATAGCCAGACAGTAAACATTTTGCACATGCCAGGGAAAAAGGACGACATCAACAACCCTGATGATGTGTTGCAGGCTGCAAATAAATACATTGCAGTGAATGGGCACGAAGCATTTGAGAAGCTTATAAGCAAGGTATGCTGGTCTGGTTTAACTGAAGGATAGTGTTTCATGTGTAATTTGTTTCTTTTGTTAATTAGAGTTGAACATCTATTTCTGAAATGAATTGGATCTTAACATGCAGATGAAAAAGTCTTATCTTAGCATTTATTTTGGTCTCAATCAATAGCATATGCTGGTCAAACTTATTTGTTTATGTCGTAGTGTTCGTCTTTCCTACATTCCAGTTACAAAGTTGTTTAATGCATGAGTAAGTTTGGTCACATTGTTCAACACCATCTTTTAATATAACTCCTGAAGTATCATGCATAACCCTCTATCTGATACTCCCCTGAATTGGCTTCTTCATCCGGAATGCAGTGGTATAAGTGGGCGAAACTCTACTGAATACATGTTGTCACATGTACAAGCATTGGCTTCTTATGTTCTGTTAGACTAGACTATGCAGTTATCATTCTCTGAAGGCACCCTCGCATGTGGGCACTCTCTTACTCTCTCTCATCAAGGAAACACAACCACTTTTAGATGCATGTCATGTCTCGTGGTGGACACTAACACATCAACAAGCACTGTCCTTAATGCGTCTATGTCGTATTTTTCGAAGATTTTTTGCATCTAAATGCCCATGTTATACCATATGTGCATCCCAGGTCTTTCTCCACCTCTCTCGTATCTTTTAAATTCCAAGTGGTTATACAGCCCATGAGTCCTGTTATTTCTTTACCAGGAGTTCTCTTGGCCGACATCATCATTTCTTACAAAAAAAAATTTATTGTGCACATTATGGCTGAGATATGTGCACGATTAACGTAGAATAGCTGTGATTTCTTATCTGTAAGCTTTTTTAGAAATCCCTTATGATGTTGGTGAATAATACTTTAGTTTATTTTCTCCATTCTATCCTCTGTACATTTATTTTACATCACTTTCTGCTTTCTTTTGCAGACTGAGAAGGTATCAAAATCCCGCAACAGTGGCAGAAGCAGTCGAACAATACTCGATGATGTACGGGCTGAAAGGGAGTCAAAGACAGCAAGTGGCTATTATAATGATATCTTTGATGAGGATTACAGATATTGAAGTTTGCACCTTTCACGTCAGTGAAGGTGAGTCAACCACAGCTCATTTCTGCTTCTATGTATCTGTGTCTGTTTTACTAACCATTAAACTCTTCTGCATGAACAAACATCTAGCATCCGAAGATGAAGAATTTTGGGAGCTCAGAAGATTTCGTGGGTGTTCATCTTCTGGCAAGTTTCACATCGTATATTTTATGTTCTCGGGGTAGGTGTCGATACTATTATCAGAAATAGTTCTAGCTGACTTTGTGGTGTTGATCTTTTGTACCGTTAGATTCTGTCCAAACTATTGCTACGTTTTGGTACTCGTAAGTCTTTATATTTAGTTAATCTAGATAGCTGGTTTTGAAATTTGATTCAAATCATCTCCTTGAACTTCATTGTGATTGCTGGCGGCTACCGCTCATATACTGAGAACATTATCATGGAAGATAACAGCCTGCCATCTGTTCCCAAAGGTATCAAGTAAATACTGATACCCATTTTTTTGAATATGAAGTAAATAGTGATACCCATCCTCTTGATTTACGTTGAATGATGTGCAATGAATTTGATGATCTAGTGTATTTAGTATATGAAGCTTCATTGCTTGTGCTTCTTTGTTCGCTGCAGGCATTTGTTTTTTTGCAGTACAGTATATTATAGTTTCCTTTGCTCAACTTCCATCAATTTTAACTCATTCGCCTAATCTGGTAGAATTACAAATGTCTCTTTTGAATGCACGCGTATCTCAACGTACTCTCTCCGTTGACATTTCTCTTGGAATTACCATTCTAAAATTTTGAACAATAATTTTCTTTCCTCTTGTTCAATCTAGCATTTCCTCCCAGTGGAGAAGATAGTAGAGGAAATAAGTGATTGTGTATAATATTCTAGACATTGGGAAGAAGGTGGTAGGTGGTGGAGAAGATGGTGGCTAAGAGAATAGCCAATGGTGGTGAAAAAGAAGAGAAACGATGTGAAGATGTTATACGCTAACATAAAAAGTTATTTTCGTCCAAAAAACAATATGAAGAGGTTTAAACGATAATCTTTAACAAACAAAGTGAAATACATTAACGAATACATAAAGTTCGGGGAGGGTACTTGTAGGACTAACGTTTTAAAGTTTAAGGGTTAAATTGAAATCTCGTGGAAGTTGTAAAGAACAAAGTATAATTTACAATAACAAACAAAATAGGTACATTAACAAACACATAAAGTTCCAGACGGGTACCTGTAAGACCGTAACGTAAGTTTAAAGGGTGTTAAGTTGAAATTTAGTGAAAGTTGTTGAGGACAAAGTGTAACTTAGTCTTTCTTAAATTTGTTTAAACATGCTCTTTAAATCTCCCAAAAACAAAGATACTACTTAAATATTGTTAAGGCTGAGTTTGAAACCATAGTTTTGGACAAAAAGTGTTTGTCTAACAGGAATTGATTTATGTTTAGACGTGAAAAATATCGTTCAGTTATATTAGTTTTCACAACTTATACTATTTAAGTTAGATAGAAGTTAAAATAACATTAGTGAACTGTTGAGTTTTTTTCAAATGGATTGTGATTCGGCACCAATAATTCAAAAAAAATCTATATCAATGAGTTTTGGCATTCATGTAAAATATGGTAAAAAATCAATATTGATATACATCAAAAAGAAAACTTCATAACAACTATTAATATATGAAAATAAAAATCAAATATCAATATGAAAAAGGAAATTGAATGAATTATAAAAATGATCTAATAACTACCTCTCACACACATTAGCAAATTTAATTGAATGTTATTTAAATTTAAAAATTTAAATATGGAAACAATAACCTATCTACTTCAAACGTGAGTTAATTAAAACTCAAGTATGGTATGGAAAAAGTCAACAATTATAGACATAAAACAGTTACCATATTAAAAGACAAAGTCAAAACGAATTTAATAACATACGGTTAGCATGCAAAGTTTCAAAATTTGTACCACATATTTGAACATGTAACTTCCAAATTCAAAATAAATTGAAACTAAGATTATGCCCATAACCATTTTTTTTAAATAAAACAAACAAAACTCAAAATCACTATAGATTATATAGGTGGTTTTGATGGCAACCACCTAATTTAAATCTAATGTTTATAATCAATTTTCCCTCAAAATAGTTAATTTGAGGGAGGATGCAACTATATATATGTGTGTGTCTATATATATATAGATATATATAAGCAAGAGATTAGTTACATCCTCCCTAATTTGAGGGAAGATGCTTAACGGTGATTGGATTGAAATTTAATGGTAAATAAAGAAAACCATTATTTTGATATGAGTGGTTTTGTATTTTCTGTTTTAATTAATTAAATCGATAATTTTTGCATTTTGAATTGGACAGTTTACTTTTACAGTGGTAAGGAGTTATTGTGATTGAGAAGTTAATGACACGTGTACTTATTTGTGTCATGGATTTAATTGTACCACAATTAATGAAATTTAATTAACATTGTTGCAGATTAAAAGCATGCGTAGAGCCAAAGTAGCCTTTTTTGCTAGATGTTATCGAAATATTGATTATCTTGCAGACATTGGTGTATAAGAGATATATCTCATCGAAAGCTTGCTTTACAATTTCTTTAAATTGACAACTAGACACGAATGAGTCATTGATGTTCATGTGCTATTGTTTGAATGGAGGAGAATTCTGCCACGTTATTATCTAACAAGCATGAATAGCATGCACAATAGGGGAAGACAATGAGTTTTTCTTATATAGTTTAGTAATATAGTATTCCAAACAGTATTAACAAATAAAACTTTTAAATGATTTGAATCGTATTACAGTTTAAAACATATGATCTCATCAAACTTAATGATGTTGATGTAGATATTTTTAATTAAATTTTGTAATACTGTTTTGAGTAGTGAGAATAACTTTATTTAAAATTGTATTAATACTGTTTTGTAGTATTATTTGGCAAACAATTTCATAATAATTGCAATACTATTATAACTTGATTTGTAATGCACTGAATCTGGCATTAATTAGTTATGTAATTATACAAATTCGTAATTTTGTTTGAAATCTGGATTGTGATTGCTAGTTACATGTTTATTAATTGCTTAATATCAAAGGGTTATACAACTTTCAAGTTTTAAATGCTAAATATGTGGTCATGTAATTTCAAATTTTGAGGTAATTTTAAAATTTGAAATTTTTTTTGGTAGTTACGTGGATATATTTGGAAGGTTATAATTTGAATTTATAAGTGGTGGTTACGTGGATATGTAATGTCACGAAATTAACATGATTTTGAAATTTAAAATCTTAATCGGTAGTTTTCTTAATATAGATTGAAAATATCGACCATACACAAAATACTTTATTTTTCTATATATATAGGATTGTCCAAATGTCTTCTCAATTGACTCAAAACTCCTTTTGCCATTGTCATCCTACAAGAATATACATTCGTTAATAATAAAGAATAATATTAAGAAACTATTTTAAAATCGAAATACGTAGTAATGAAATAGTAACACTAAATATCATTGTAATAGTAAAATAGTTTAACTAATAGGATGTTAAATGGTAGCACTAAAGATTAAAAATTGTCTTTTTTACAATATTATCACAAAACATAGAAGGGAAATATATAGTTTCATTATTCTTAGCATAATGGAATTGTATAATGGTCATATTTATCGGTTTCATTGTAATAAGCATCATAATCATAATAGAATCATGATCTTTATGGATTGCATGCAAAAATCTAATCATTAAAATCTAAAATGTAAACATAGTATAATAATGACATAATAGAATAAGATATTGAAATACTCGTACTCTTCTTTAAGGGACATCTCGAATTGGAGGCCACATCTACTTGTTGAATTATATGAACTATTTGTATAAATAATACCATATTGTTATTAATATCAAATTGAAAAAACGTAAAGAAATAAAAAATGAATGGAATAAAGTTTTTTTATCACCTTCCTTTTCATTTTTTGGACTGGAGGATGTATGGATATCCTTTTCTCTCCTTTTACTTGAATTGATTTTTCCTTTGATTTTCCCAATTGTGTTCTTCCTTAGTGCTGATGACGTCTATTTGGTTGACATTTCTTATGTCAAACCAAGGTTGAAAATGTTGTCTCTATTAATCTTTGTGTTACGATTTTGAAACCACTTATTGATCTAATGGTTTCTATTGAAACCACTTATTTTGAAATGATACCACTAGTGGTTTCTTTTTGGAGGGAAATTTTTTTCATTTGTTTTTTAATTACAATTAATTGTAGTAGTTATTGATCTGAATTTAAAATAATTTGATTTTTCGTTTTTGTATTACTAAATTGAATGCAAATAGTTATGATACAAAACAGTATTACGTTTTTGTGCTGATTTGTAAATATCTTATTGGTACGGTTACTATTTTGTATTTTTGTATCAATGTTTTGTTATTGTTCTATAATACAATTTTGATGGGTTCAATTAGTAAGAAATAATGTTTTACACATGTTGTTATGATGGTGAATTTAATTTTTTATTTTGTATAAGATCATATCACGAAATTAAATTAAAACATTGATACTAAATGAAATGGTTACGAAATAGTAACACGAAACTAAATTGTTACAACAAAATTAAATTAGTATTATTGATTTGGACCCCAAACAGTAACACAAAACTAAATTGATACAATAAAACTAAATTAGTACTATTGGCCTCCCCCCTCCTCCGCCCTCCCCGACTCCGCCTGCCGCCGTCGCCAGCTCGCCTTCTTCGACCGCAAGTGCTCTCGTGTTGAGGACCACCTCTACCTCAGAAGCGACATCGTCACCCGAGACCACGACTCCCTTCGCCGCCACGGTATCACGCACGTCCTTAGCTGTGTTGGGTCTCCCGAGCTCTTCCGACCCGATGTCATGTACAAGACCCTATGGCTCGCCGACACCCCCGGGCAGGACATCACGGTCGTGCTCTACGACGTGTTCTATTACTTCGAGGAGGTCAAGGCGGTGGCGGGGAGGAAGGTGCTCGTGCACTGCTCGAGGGGGGTATCGAGGTCGGCGACGCTGGTGGAGGTTGGTTTTGTTGAAAAATCTATTAATATGTTTTGATGATAACAAATGAAAAGTAATTAAGTATTATATAATCACTTAAGAAAAGATGACAAGTAGCTATTAAAGACAAATATTCAAATTATATACATTTGTGGACTTACATGCCTTGA